>SKCR01038783.1:0-104183 GCA_019454045.1 Zanthoxylum bungeanum | reverse complement strand
TGAAAAATTAGTAGTGGTTCATCAAAACAATCACCCTTGGGAAAACACTACTGAATACTGCCTTTATATATATATATATATATATATATATAATTCATTCATATTTACAAGACAGAACAGATTGTAATTTAAATTGAAAATATTTAGATGAGAAATATGAAGAATCTTTTTATTTGGCACTGATCAATATTTATAATTTGTGTTAAAAAACAAAGATGGGAAAGCAAAGAAATCTTAAATCATACATTATTGATAATTTTAATGTGTAGCAAATATATATTTTGGATCTCACTAAGCTAGTTCAGCAGACTTGCCATTATCTTGTATTAGCATCCTCCTCCAGAACCAATGATTTTCAAAGAGGAGATAAATTTCTTCAATTGGAACTTGCTTTGTTTCTGGCAAAAGGAAGTAAATGAAGGAGCTCATGAGGGCAATCAAGGCACCAAAGAGCAAGAAAATTCCAAATCTGAGATGACAGAGCGCGGCTAGGAAACACTGTGCTATTAAAGCTGTGAACAAGAGGTTGTTACAGACCACCACACTCTGCCCAGCTGACCTCATTTCCAAAGGGAAGAGCTCACTTGGAACTAGCCAACCCAGAGGTCCCCAAGACCTTCCGTAAGCCAGCACAAATAAACATATGACTATTACAAGGAAGATGCCTATTCCTTTTGGAAGAGCTTTTCCTTCTCCAAATTCCAGAGCCAATGTTACTGCCACGATTACCTGGATCATCAAACATTCAAACGAGTAAGTATGTTGTTGTTAATTACACTTGCATTCAGATAAATAATGGATTTGGACTGGAGTGTTTTTTACCATGTACAAAATCATTTCACAACCAGCTTCTAAGAAGAAAGCTCTTCTACCAAATTTGTCCACAAAAGCCATTGAAATAAGCGCAGCAAGAACAAGAGCTGCCCCAGTAATGACAGATGAGTAGAGAGCTGCCCCTGAACCAAAACCCAAACTCTGAAATATGACAGGAGCATAAAAGAGAATAGAGTTCATTCCTGTTAGCTGTTGGAAAGCTGGGATTCCCAAGGCTCCAATTATCAATTGAGGACGATTCTTCTTTTTGAAAAGATTCCTAAAGGGATTCTTGATGGCCCGTGCTGCATTGCTCGCATCAACAAGGTCAGCAAATTCCGCATCCACATTTGTGGTACCTCTAACTTTCTCCAACACCTTTCTTGCTTCATCTAATTTGCCTTGTTCCACAAGGCTGTTAGGAGTCTCCGGAAGGAAAAGACCTCCGAAAAACATAAACGCAGCTGGGACAATAGCTAAACCAAGAGATAATCTCCATCCCCATGGATGAATTTTTTCAGTTCCATAGTTAATCAAGTATGCTACAAGGATGCCAATGCAGGTTGCTAGCTGGAAAAGTTGATTAACTGCTCCTCGGATTTTTGCAGGTGCCATTTCTGAAAGGTAAAGAGGAACTGCTTGGTTGCAAAATCCAATTCCCATGCCAAGGAAGGTTCGTCCTATAAGCAACATCGACATGTGTACTGCAGACGCATTGAGTATGGCTCCTAAGAAGAAACTGACTGAACCAACCATAATGCTAGCCTTTCTACCTCTGTTTCTGGTAACATAAGAAGCTCCGAATGTGGAGACAAGCCCCGCAATATATAAAGAAGATGTAAAGAGAGTAAGCAGTTGGTTATCATATTTACAGTAATCAGTCTCAGTCAAATGAGCTTGCTTCCTTCTGTATACTTGTGGGAAAAAGTCCTTCAAGAAATCATCCATGGATGTCACTCCACCTGAAATCATTTTACAAGATTCAGTTACAAGTTTCCAAATTTTTCAGTGTAAGAAACAAAGGGTAGCACTTCTTTATCAACCTGAAAAGAAGTTTCTGAATTTAAGCAACATTAACTGTTCTCATTGAGTGTGAAGATTTATTTTCCATGATTGAAGAAATTTGGAGGGAGTGATATTTCATTCAAAATTTTCTTAGCTTTTGTGAAAAAGGAAACAAGATAAAGAAACGTGGGGTCAGTGTATTGGTGAGGCTGCACATCAATGAACTTAATTGCAATTTGCAACTTAGCTAAATTATTGAAGATGCATAATAAAACTCAATGACCCAAGAAAAGAAAATACAGACTAAAGATCTGAAACAAATCTATTTGTAATAAATCTCTACAAGAAAAAAATAAACAAAATGAAAAAGATTAATGAAAACAACTTTTGCAAGGAAACCAGAGAAATTGCTTCGATACATACATGAACAAATTAAAACAAACCCAGAATTGAGATATTAAGTTAATGAATAAGAACTGAGAAAAAAGAAAAAAAAAAAACTGACCAGAAACACCAAGATCATAGCCAAAAAGAGACCCTCCCATGGCTGCAACCATACAAGCTATTACAAAATAACTTGTAATCTTATATTCATAGAGATGAGCTCTCTTCAAATCAACCCCATCTGCAAATCCTCCTCCTGCCATCTGTCTGTCTCTCTGGTTTTTTTTCTTTTTCTTTTTTAAATTTATTCTTTTACATGTACTCTGCAGAGAGATCACATAGTGAAGTACAAAAGGGTTTGTATAAATAGCCAAAGAGTCAAACCCAGATGGGGCCACGTTTCGTATTAATCAAATACTAAATCATAAATACATATCTAATTATAATTTTTTTTTTTTAATTTTATTTTGTGACTGTGACAACACACTTGTATTTAGATTAATATTTTCTATTTTTCTTAATTAATCTCACTCCAGTTTGTTAAAACTTACCATTCACAGGTCACAGCCTTAATTGTTATGCTGATTTTTAGCTGCATGATCTGTTCATAACAATCCAACACCACATTATTAGACGCTAAACTTTATCCAAATCCTGTAATTACTAACTATTAACAATAAAGATGATAAGGAAATAATCAGTCTTCTTGACTCGTCTTTTTACTAACTATTAACAAATTTTAAGTCTTATCTATCTTTGATAATAATTTGTCCTAGTCAAGTTGTTATAAATTATCCCAATTTTTTCGGCCATGTATGTTTATTTATTTATTTATTTTTTTATTTAATTTCAATTGGTAACTTGTATGCGATTTCTCACGAGAATCATACAAATTACATAATTAAGGGATGTGAGTTATGAGTCGTTGTGTAAGTCCTTCGAGCTTTTATCAATCTGTTAGATAGTTACCATTAAATAGGTCTATCGAGCTGAATTTCTCCTCTTAAAAAAAACCTTGTATGTTTTTATTTATTTATTTATCTGTCCCATTGACTTTCAATCTATGAGTTGAGTTGTAACGCATAATTTGGACAGAATTGTATAAAAATTAATTAAAAATAATAGATTGGAAAATAATCTTCACCATCATTGGATAGTAGTTGTACATTAATTAATGTATAATTCTTTATGAAATAAATGATTAAACGGCAATAATATTGGTATAAACTATATTATTATGAAGAATTTTGCACTCTCAAGCTAACGATTGGAAAATAACGACCAAGGAGTGTACAAAATTGACGAGTCAACCATAAAAGGTGTCATTGAGAAATATTTCATTTTTTATGTTTAATTTTTTGGCCATCAGCTTCAATTTAGGGTCCACAACTCCCTCTAAAGACAAAAGTGAGTGTGGATAAATATCGAGACGTATGACTTTTTCAATAAATTAGAAATTATAAATATTTTAGGACTCAAGTGGGATTTATTGAACACTTGTGAAAGCGCCTTAATTTTTTTATTTCTTTTTTTTTTTTTTAAATAAAATAAAATTCATTCATAATTAAAGAAAAGAAGATACAAAAGGAGTTAAGACTTCCTTCCAAATACTACAAAATTTACTTGATAAGGCAAGTCTAGCTAAATTATGTGCGATCGTGATACAAATCCTAGATCTAAACTGAACCAATATCTGATTCGAACTAGCAACTGTTTCTTGGATGTCACTAATCACCCAAATAATTTCTTTGGTACTATGTGATTTTTCAAGTACCAAGTTAACCACATTTAAGGCATCTGACTCAATAACGATAGGCAAAACATTAGCCTCCACTGAAACATTAATACCTAACAATATAATTTCAGCTTCCATCTATTCAATATCAGATCCATTCGAGCCATGTTACACAACCACCACCTTCACGCTTCTTGCACTATCCTTAACGCATCCTGCACTTTCCCATCGACCCGAGCTCTAAACCAGTGTAGATGGGGATGTATCTCATCATGATCAGCATGCTTAGCCATTTTACTACCCAGAAGATCAACGGACTGATGTGCCCTATCATAGGAATTGAGAAGAGATTCTACAACATTAATGATTTTGTCTGGCTCATACTTTAGATTTTGAAAAATAAATTTATTTCGAGCTCCCAACAACTCCACATAATAGTCACAACTAGGCTCATTTCGTTCTTTACCGGTGGCCTCCAAAAAATCCTCAGTAACTCACCAATATCCTCTCCCTAATATCTTCTTATAATCTCATTACACATCATTTTGCTTCAGCAGAGCTTATATGTTTTACATCTGAATAATGTGTGGCATGTGTTAGGGTTGATGCTCAAAGCGCCAATCCGGATTGTATTTATGTCCAATTCATGAATATGAACAATATCTTTTTCCATAATATTACTTATTTATGGTAGCACATCTTGTCTTTTATTATATATATTCGATCTAATTCATTAGATTAAAACTAAATCGTGTTTAGTGATATATATGTTAGTGTCCTAGACATGCCACATGATCTCTAAGCATGATTATTGTGTGAATTAATTAAGAAAGTTGCGGAATACTTACATTGATCGGATTTAGGATTTCAAAAATTCCATGGATGTTGAAGCTTCCAAGCTCATGGGTGAGTATCCCTATCACCATCATTTAACTCACATAAGTGCTAGTTTGAACAAGAGGAACAAATTTTATCTCCCAAGAAGAAGCAAATTTTGTCCAAGAGAGAGAGGAGCAATCGGCCACTCTTCAAATCAGAGGCTAGGGGTGGGCATCGGATCGGATCGGATCCGATCCGATTAGCAAATCCGATCGAATCCTGTTGGTCCGGTTCGACGGATTTCGGATAAAATCCGATCCGATCGAAATTTTTTTATTTTTTTTAATATGCAAAACGACGTCGTTACATATTAAATAAAAAAAAAATTCGATCGGATCGGATTTTATCCGATCCGATTCGCTCGATTTTTTTGACTCAAACCCACCGAATTCGGATCGGATCGGACCAATCCGATCCGAAATAGGATGATTTCGGATCGAATTGGACCGATTCGATCCGATTCGAATTCGGATCGAACCAATTCGATTCGATCCGATCCGATAATTATCGGATCAGATCGGATCGGATCGAGTTCGATAACATGATTCGATCCGATCGAATCAAACAACCGTGGGCATTTCGGATCTGATCGGATTCGGATTCGGTCCGATCCGAATCCGATAATGCCCACCCCTATCAGAGGCCATTCGGCCTTTTAAACAAGAAGAAGCAGAGGCCATTCGGCCTTAATGCAAAAATCCAACCAGCCAATTGTTGCTTCTTCTTCAAAAGAAAAAACAATGCAATTGTTTCATTTTGAAAAGTCAAATGAATTTATTGCCTTTTGTTCTCTAAAACTTGGGCAGTGGTTTTAATTTCTTGAAGAAAAAGTGTTGCTTTCTCACATTTTCAAATCAAAGGCCATTTGGCGTTTTCAAAAGAAAACAGAGAGTGAAGTGGCCATTTTTTCTTTGTTCTTTTTATTCGGCCAAAAAAAAAAAGAATCAGAGGCTATTGGCCACTTCGAAAAAAAGATGAAGATAAAAATAGCCTTTTGCAAACCGAGAGAGATAAAAAAGAATTTCCAATTTATTTTCATATATATATATAATATGTTTAGGTGTGATGGGTATCAAATCCAATTTAATGATCCCAACTACTTCCATAAAAAAAGTGACTAATTGATGTAAGTGGGTGGGTCCCATCACATTGAATTCAAAATTCAAATTACTTACACAACACACTTTTGGGCTTGGGTTCGTTTAATCCGATTAAACGAATTTTCCGTCGCGACGTAATTAATCTAATTTAATTAAATAATAATACCCAGTAAAATTATTACGGAAGTCGCTCGCGAATTAATTCCAAATTATTTCGTTCGCTAAAATTAAAATCCAATTTAATTCCCCGTTGAAATCCAATTTCATTTAATATATCTAATATATTATTTTAGCCCATTAAATAAATTAAATAGTAAAATCTAATTTAACTATTAAATTTATTTTATCGATTAATTCCAAATTAATCGCGTTCTCTCCTATCGACGAATTTAATCCCAGATAAATTTTCGACGCAATTAATCTCAGATTAATTCTTTCTCTGATAATTAATCCCAGATTAATTCTTGCCGTAATTAATCCCAGATTAATTTTCCCTCTCTAAATTAATCCCAGATTAATATTCTCTCTCTCTTAATTAATCACAGATTAATATTCTCTCTCTTAATTAATCACAGATTAATATTGTTCGAGTCAAACATCATCGGTGAATCTTTGGGATGCGACCCAAGATATCCCTGTATGTGTTGGTAGTAAATACGGTCTTCGGACTATCCGAACACGTGCGTACCCGGTACCACGCACTTACCGATTTACAAGACATGGTTGACATCTAGCAAAGCACCGTGCCTACCCAATTCTCCAGAAATATTCTGCTACGGAATACAAGATCTTTGTCAGGCGTAGTATACGTAGTATTGCGTATTACGATCCAGTATCGGATGTCACATGCTAGGCCTGGGGCTGGAGTTGTGTCTGCCCCGTACGAAGGATATATCAGATCACTAGCAACTAGTCTCTTTATGATCGGAAAGTCATGACCTAGTCATACTTCCCCGATGGCTATAGCACTTAGAGTACCAGTTCTGTATCCCTGTGTGACCATCATCTCCATATGACTGAAGTGATACTTCCATATTGACATCACACCCAATACACTACGATTCTCAATATACTCAGAAGAGGCGTACACAGAACCTGTTAAAGTCCCGGACGACCAAAACCAAAGTATATTGATTGTCGCAAGTATTAGCGATGCAAGTCTCAGGTTAAGACCAAATACACCTACCCTGATTCGGACTCCCATAGACACATAGTCATACTACCAATGTGATTCTGAGGGGTCTATCCAGAGCGAAGCTGTTTCCATACCATCGGTAAACAGAACCTCCTATTACACTTGCATGAGTATCCAATACCCAAATATATGAGAACTATGTCGTTACGCTTACATAACACGCACAAGTGTAATACTAGCCTATTCCGCATTATCGATGTCCAATCTCGATAATACTATGACTAGGGATATTTAATGATTAAACCTTTGTGGATTAATACTGTCTCATATCTTATTAATCCAGAACTAATCATAAGGACTTTTATCATTTATATATCCAGGTAATCCAATTACAAATGATAAAAGAGAAATTTCCTTTGTCACATTGTTAATTTGTACAACAACACCATATTATGTACAAATAGTGATGCTATGGGTCATAATCATCCAACAATCTCCCACTTGGCCTATAGCCAATCACTCAGGTGTTCTACACCTGAACTATGTACGGGTCGCTCAAAACCTCTGCTGAGAAACAGCTTTCGTCAGCGGATTTGCAAGGTTATCATCTGATGCGATTTATTCGATCATCACATCGTCACGATGTATGATCTTACGAATCAGATGAAATAGTTGAAATACATACTTGGATCATTGATGAGACCGCGGTTCTTTAGCCTGCGCTGTAGCCTAACTCAGCTGCTAACAGAACTACTCCTAATCCGATTAGGATTATATAGATCCAAAATGCTTCTATTGCTGCCTCAGCTGCAGCAATGTTCCGATTTTGTTATTTGTTCGGCAACAGTATCTTACTTGGAAGATTTCCAGCTCACTGTTCCATTATTCAAACTATACAGTACCCTTATTGCAATTTACAGTCGTTTTCATTGGTTTGGAAACTTGCAGTGGTGAACCTAGTTACCTCAAGTTCTCATTTCCCAATATTTTAAGAAAGCATCTTTAGTTCGTCCAAGATACTCAAGGATGTTCTTTACATCAATCTAGTGACCATCACTTAGATTGGCCTGATTGTGTCTACATGTGCTCAAAGCATATGAGACATCAGGTCATGTACATATCAAAATGTACAAACACTGAGAGAATGTCATCAGCTTTCTAGATCTATCTCAGTAGATCTTTATTCCTAGAATAAAGCCTGCTTCTCCCACGTATTCTATGGAGAATTTTTCATGAAAGCCAAGATTTCACCGATTTTAGTATGGGAATGTTATTGCTAAGAAGCAATACATCATCAACTTATAGGACATTCATTGTCAGTGCGCTCCCACTAACCTACAAATGACAGATGAATAGCTAAATGCGGAAATTCTAAAATACATATGTGTAGAAAATGTGAGGGAAGATGTACAAATGAAGGAGCAAATGACTGACCATATTGAAGATCTCGGACATTCAGAAGAAACATCACTTTTTTGGGGAGTAAATATCAGAGACATCACCCAAAAGCTTGACAGAATAGAACTCCCATTCCAAGTCAAGTACCATACGATACCTTCTGATTTTCCTTCTTTCTTTTCAGGAACCACTGGAGTGACAACGTTTAAAAAAAATGGCACAAGCACTGAATGAGATAAAATTCTTTTTGCCACTTTACCGTTGGAAGAGACCCTTCAAAAGTAATGCTCATGGGATTATCTTTAATCAGAAATCGAAAACAACCCTGAAACCTCATTGACAAATGGATTTCAGTCACGTCTAGCTGAAGACGAAAAATTTGGAGCTAATAGGAAGGCAACCAATGCAATTTTTTTTTCTGTATATATGTTGTAGAGTTTTTTAATTTTGTGTGATATTTTCAGGAAAAGTACAAACAGAGCATTTAAGACAGAGCAAGATAAGAGGAATGATGTTTGATAATCACAAAAATGAGAGCTTATTCATTAGTGATGACTGAGTAAAAAATGGATTCTTGAGACGCATCCTCATGAATTTATATACCAAACGCGTGGCGTATTGCATGTTAGACAATTATGACCCATAGCGTCACTATTTGTAAAAGACATTGTGGTTTTTGTACAAATTAACTATGTGACAATTGAAATTGTATTTTATCATTTTATAATTTGATTACTTAAATATATAAATGATAAAAGTTCTTATGATTAGTTCCGGATTATAAGATATGAGACAGTATCAATCCATAATGGTTTAATCATTAAATATCCATAGTCGTAGTATTATCGAGACTGGACATCGATAATGTAGAATAGACTAGTATTGCACTTGTGCGTGTTATGGAAGCGTAACGGCATAGTTCTCATATATTTAAGTATTGGATACTTATGCAAGTGTGATGGAGGTTGTGTTTACCGATGGTACGGAAACAGCTTCGCTCTGGATAGACCTCACATAATCCCATTGGTAGTATGACTATGTGTCTATGAGAATCCGCATCAGGGTAGGTGTATTTGGTCTTAACCTGAGACTGTTGGGGTTGGTGCTCAGAGCGCCAATCCGGACCGTATTTATTTATGATTCATGAATACGACCATCCCCTTATCCCATAATATTACTTATTTATGGTTGCACCTCTATGTTTTTATATACGTATTCGATCTGATTACGATTAGATCGAAACTAAATGTGGTTTAGTGATATGTATATATTAGACAAAGGCCTGATAATATATAATGCAGTACACAGTTACAAAGGGAGTTTGTAATTGACATTGGGAAGTGTCACTGCTAAATGTATATTATCAAATATTGTTCATGGTCAAGATTTACTAACACGGGTCGGTTAGTTAAATCCGTTGAGACCAGTACATGTCGTATATCGTGACTTGGTCCGATGGTTTATCCCAATGAACCATGAGTCTAGGGAGACTCGTATAGACGTGTAGGTGTTTATAGTGGATAAATACTGAACGACTCACCGAAGATTCTTAATGGATGATACACCAACGTCAATAAGAATCTTCATGGGTTGAGTAGCACAGTGGTCCTTCGACTTGAGATACCACTGTGGATGTATGAGACATCCTCCACACTTAGATGGCAGTCACGTCACCGATCTATTTAGATCAGACCTCCGCCTGTTCGTTGGGTGTGGACCGATCCTCAGGATATCCTGTGTGTATCAAGATAAGATCCGTCAGTTCTGTGTACAGAGCATAGGTAGTCCATATATAATTAGCAGTCTGTTAAATCTGTGGCCACAGTATACTTCGGAAGTAAGTTCCGATTGTTATTTAGAGATTGCTAATAGATACGTCGACGAGATAATACCTATAGAGATTTGACGTTTACATCTATATCTCTGGGAGTATCCGGATACCTGTGACGGAGGGATTATACGTATGCAATGACCTCAACCCGTATGATTCAACGAGTTTATTCGTGATCGTCATAATTTACGGGTGGATAGATTATGGACAACGAAATTGGATTTTGTGACGGATATACCTGAATCTAGAGAGTCTCACTAATGAAATATACTCGTAGAGCACTAGGACAACTTTTATGAATAATGATGATTATTTATAAATCGTTTAAACGTTAAACGTTAAACGAAAAATACATGCGAACTGGCCGAACCGTCATTTCCTAATTAATGTGTATTTGTATTTAATATGTGATATTATTAAATACACATTAATAAATTTTCAAATAAAGGTATTTGACATATATCATTGATATATGTATTTGAGATATTTAAAGTAAATATAATATATATATTTGAGATATTTGTATTTAATTAATTATTTAATTGTTAATGATTAATATAATTAAAATATAAATATCTTACCAAATGATAAAGTTAGGAAATGATTATAAGTGTTTATTGTTGACTTTAAAGTAAAAGAAATGGTAGTCAAATTGGATTTGACTTCTTTGATATTTGTTTAAAGTGTTTAAAATTGAAATATCATTTTTCTTTATTTTTTGTCAAATTTTCGGCCATGACCCTAATTGAATATAATGGTTATATTTTTCATGTTGCCATTGTTGACTAAGTTGAAATTGTCATTAAAATGTAATGATCATTTTATCAACTTGGCAAATGAAATTCAAATGAAATGAAACTAATGTAACTTGTATTTTCTTTAGGCCAAATTCGACCAAGGCTTACATTTGGGCTAGTATATATTGTTTCATTTAATTTTAGGGTTTAAGGAACCTTTTCACTTTATCAAAACTCCATTAAAACAAGGCAAAGAAGGTAGAGAGAGAAAAGAAAAGAAAAACAAGGAAAAGCTTGGAATTTAGTAAGTATTTCCAACCTTCCATTAGAGAGTAATTTGTTCCTCTTGTTGTGGGCAACATCTTTTGATGTTCTTGAGTTTTTCTATTCTTTATTCTTTGTACTTTTGATGGATAAAAGTTTGATGAAGGTGATATGCATGTATGATGTTGGAAGTTTATTACCAATGTAGTAATAAGCATTCTTTTAAGGTTTTAGAACCTTGTTGCCATTCTAGAGTTATTGACCCACTCTTAAATGACCTAGAATTGTTCTATAGTTGTTTCATTGTGTTGAGACTTGATTTGGATGGAAGAAACATGATTGAAGTATTGGATTTAACCAATTTGGTATAATTTGTCCAATTTGAAGAAATTGAAAAATTAGGGTTTAGGACCACTTCCAAATTTGGGGATTTTCATTTATATGGTGTGTTAGGATGTGTATATGATGCATATAAAGTTTCATGTTGATTGGATTTCATTTGGATGTGTCTTGAAGCATGGAAGTGCAAAATGCACACTTTGGCCACCTAGTGAGGCTCTCGGCCAAGTGAAGTATTTTGGGGGATTTATGTTGCCTTTGGTGTTTTGATGTTTTGAACATGCTAAGTTCATCTTAGAAATGATTTAGAATCATTCAAAATTGATTTGATCAATTTCGGACTAAAATGGACAAAATACCAAGTGTAAGGGTAATTTGGTAAATTCACTTAAATATGATTTATTGAATTTTATTTCATAATTTGATTATTGGATAATTAAAAATATGTTTATTAATTAATTCGAGAAAAAGTTTTGAAATTGGAAAATTTGATTTTCCACCGTTTCCGTTGCGTTACCGGATTTAGCCCATAAAACCCATACAAAATGGTATCAGAGCGAGCCTGATTCTAGGCCTCCATAAAATGATCAGCTTGTTTTATTCAATGTTTAATCATGTTTTCTTGACTTTATACATGCATGTTATAATCTAATTTGATTAGATTTAGGGTGTATGACACTTAATGGAATATCCCCGCTTAATAAGGTTTTAAAGTAACTAGTATTTGGAATACTTGTTTCTTGGTCCGTCTTGTCAATACGGTTTATAAATATTTTTCCGTGACTACATCCGAGACCGTGCCTCTGCTGTGAGGGTGTAGCCGATAGAGATTTATTTATGCCGGATGTATATTAGATACTAGATAAATTCAAGCGAAAGCGGAATCCTGAACGTGCCCTAGCTGTCAGGGTTATGCAAGTAACTTGAGTTTATCATTGATGAGTTTAACCTTGGTACGTCTCCTTGTGGGCCTGCCTTAGCAGCGACAACGAGAAACGACCAGGACCAAAACCTCGGAATCACTAGTGAGTGATTGACAATGAGTTGTCTACCTGTGAATATACATAGGCGAGACCGTGCCTCTGCTGTGAGTCGAAATATATTCATGGGGTCCTCTTCCCATTATGGAATTCGATTTAATTATTGAATTCTCGTTTTTCCGTTGGGGATTACGGTATTACGTAAAATAATTGGAGGCACTGCTAAGTTTAAAATATTCCATAACTTAGGCAGTGTGTATTATTATGGAAATAGCTGCTTGTTTGTTTTCCTTATTCTATAGTAGATAGAATTGAACTTTTAATTCACTGCACACATATTTTGATATGTTATCTGACTTGACTCTTGGTTGCAGTCATTCTAGAATAGGTTCTAGATATTACTAGACTAGGATATTATTAGATTGGTCTAAACTATCGGAAACTATTGTTCCAATTTTCTTCAAAAATAAAGATGGTTAATGACTTAGTTTCTAAGTCATGATAGATAATCTAGATAGATATCCCTTTTAGGATATAATACTTTAGAGAGAATAGTTTCTTATGCAGTAAGAATTGACTTGAATTAGTTTATGTCTCGAGATTCTTGACTGGTATTAAGAAAGCCCAATTAGGTATTTGTTTATCTAGTAATGACATTTCTTAGCTTTAATTACCTTTAGAGGCAATGTGTCCGACACGATTTGCTAATCAATTATTTGCAATTGTTGTGAATAGTTGAATGCAAATAGTAAAGCTAAAGAAAGGAGATGTGTATAGTTGTGTATAGAAAATATCAATTTTCACAAATACTACAACTGTAGGTATTGGATACCCGATCTCCCGTCTAGTTATTTAAAAATGTTAGTTAACGATTGTTTTGATATTTGATATCGGAACTTGCGACTATTGGATAGTTACTTGTTCTTAATAAACAATTGTTATATATATTTTAAATATAACTAGTAGTGTCATTGACATAAAGATAAACATTAAGAAAAATTATTCGGTAAAATAAATAATTTAGAACGGTGCTTTATGAGTTTAATCACTTAAGCATTAGATGCTTATTCCGTATGGTAAATGATGGTTTGATAGGAGATCACACCACACATCCTTATCCATTTAATGAATATTGTATTCAGGAAAGTGATTAAGATCTCGTTTAACCAATGATTGTTATTGGACCACCAAATTATTTAACTGATACATTGGATTATGTAGTTTAATAAATAATAATTGCTTAAGGTAGTTTTCTTTATTTCGTAACTTAGTTGATGAATTGTCATAACTTAGTTACGTGTTTCTGAAGGAACACATATTGAAAGTCTTGAAAGTATCAAGAACTTTCAATATGTTCTGATGAAACGAAGATTGAACATTTTTGACTTGTTCAAATATATTCAATCTGGAGTATTTTGAAAACTTGATCCTTAAAATTCATTACATGTATTTGAACTGTTCAAAGATTTTTGATACGATCAAACATTTGAATTTAAAGCAATTAGTTCTAAGGTTATTCAGTGAATATGATTCATATTCAATATTATTCTTCCACGATTCCATCTTGATGGAATTGAGTGGTGGGAGCAGTCGAATCTTATATGATTTGATTCGTTTGATATTGAATGTTACCGAATTAGTTTCAATACTCTTGGGGATATGCTACAGTATCACTAATTCATCTCTTTAATTAATGTTCCATTATTTTCTACAGTTGCATATATGATATGTACAGGTAGAAAATCCGAATCTTGAAAAGTTTAAGATTTGGATATTTCTTTTTATATAATAGTTATATAATGGAAATTACTTACACCTTGGAGGTATAAGTAAAAGTTTATCATTTATTCTGTTTAATAGAATATCTTTCCTACGATCCTAAGTAATAAAATTGTTTTATTACTTGGTGTGTAACATCGGATGTTAACAATTGTAGCAAAGACTTGACTTATTGAAGTCAAACGTGAGAATGATAAATTATAATTGGAACTATGTAATTAATAAGATGAAACAACCCTTATACATCTTCTATATAAGTCTAATAGGATATTAGAATCATTTACGAGTATTTGATACTTAATGGTTCTGTTGTTTTCTTTCCGAAGAAAATTATCCTATAACTTATAATGGAAGCGATATTTGATATCGATTCTGGAAGTTCACCATTGAGCCATAGATCTAAGATTGTTCATAACTTACTACGATCAAGTTTTGAACTTGATTACGCTTTCATTATGAATTAGTTCATGATATGTGCTAATTATTTGCACAGCGAAAGCGGTGTGAGCTTGTTAAAGGTTTGACCTTTACAGTATGACAGTGAGAAAAGTTATACTCAGCAATCTATTGTAGATTCTGAGAAAACTTATCCCCAGTCACACTAATTGAACAATTAGAAATATATTGGTTAATGTTAATATTAAACTGTACATTTTAACTAAAGAATGCAAAGTGGCGTTTTTGAATGACTTATTCAGATAAGAGATCAGTTGTGATTTCTTTGTTTGAAGAGTTCATTCTGGAATGGCCCTAGAGTTTGTGTTCTGCTGAGATCGCAGTTTTGTGCTAGCTTATAGAGCCTATTGTAGACTCGGACAAGTCTTCCGGAAATCTGTGTTCTCTGTTTTTGACATCGTCAGATTGTCTGATTTTGTCAAAGTATAGAGAATACATATGTGATAAAAGGGTTAGTGGGAGCGTACAAATTACTTTCTAGTGTTATATATCCTAACAACATTATCATTATTATAGTAATAATGAGATGTTTGTGAGGTAAAAGATTTACCTAAGTCTTCTTTACTCCGTGAAAATAGTGGGAGTAGTCTCTGTTATATACGATATAAAGTTTTATATAAGATATAAAACCAAGAGACTTGTGAGATACTCCTATTATTCGTACATAAGATATGATTTAATAAAGGACATAACTAGGCTATCTGTATGACAGTTAGTATAACTGTTGGACAGTTATTGTGTGTCTTATATAAAGTATTCATCTTTCGTAAATGATGATTCATTTTTAAAAAGAGATATTGATTAGAATGTCTAATCAATCTTATGTCTCATTTGATGATGACATAATAAATGCTTTATAATGTGTGATTGTAGATATCGATTTAATCGTAATTGTTACGAGTTATTTTGATATCCTATAGACCATAGGATGGATCTTGAAACACGTTCTTTGTGATCCTTGAGATATTGAGAACGAGTTTCTAATTCATGGAGAATACAGTCTGCAACCATTATGGTCATATTAGTTTTGAGACTAATTATGACATTAGACAGTCTACGTCATAAAGAGTCACAAAAGATGCAGTGCGAGTGTCACGCATGATTCTACTTTTTAGTGGAATTAGATACGACTTATGAAGTTGCATAGTGACCTTATAAATTAGAAGTTTTAAATTGGTGTTGTGCTTGCGGTTGTCCTCATAGTATTTTTGGATTTGATCCATAAATACTTGGACAACTTAGTAGCTGTAGCATAATACAGATATAGCATCAATGTCATATTAATGTATAATTTAGATTCTAGAAAATATGAATGATGCTGACTATGGGAAACGATGGAGTTTATTTGACAAACTCAATATGTCATAGCGGACCTGCTTTTTGTTGCCTACCTCTTAAGTACTGGGGGAGCTTTTGAGGGCCATGTGCATACGATACACATTGAGATGTGTATATGATACCGTGGATTGGCACTAGAGCAAGTGGGAGAATTTGTTGGGGTTGGTGCTCAGAGCGCCAATCCGGACCGTATTTATGTCTGATTCATGAATACGAACATCCCTTTATCCCATAATATTACTTATTTATGGTTGCACCTCTTTTTTTTATATACGTATTCGATCTGATTACGATTAGATCGAAACTAAATGTGGTTTAGTGATATGTATATATTAGACAAAGACCCGATAATATATAATGCAGTACACAGTTACAAAGGGAGTTTGTAATTGAAATTGGGAAGTGTCAATGCTAAATGTATATTATCAAATATTGTTCCTGGTTAAGATTTACTAACACGGGTCGGTTAGTTAAATCCGTTGAGACCAGTACATGTCGTATATCGTGACTTGGTCCGATGGTTTATCCCAATGAACCATGAGTCTAGGGAGACTCATATAGACGTGTAGGTGTTTATAGTGGATAAACACTGAATGAATCACCGAAGATTCTTAATGGATAGTACACCAACGTCAATAAGAATCTTCACGGGTTGAGTAGCATAGTGGTCCTTCGACTTGAGATACCACTGTGGATGTATGAGACATCCTTCACACTTAGATGGCAGTCACGTCACCGATCTATTTAGATCAGACCTCCGCCTGTTCGTTGGGTGTGGACCGATCCTCAGGATATCCTGTGTGTATCAAGATATGATCCGTCAGTTCTGTGTACAGAGCATAGGTAGTCCATATATAATTAGCAGTCTGTTAAATCTGTGGCCACAGTATACTTCGGAAGTAAGTTCCGATTGTTATTTAGAGATTGCTAATAGATACGTCGACGAGATAATACCTATAGAGATTTGACGTTTACATCTATATCTCTGGGATTATCTGGATACCTGTGACGGAGGGATTATACATATGCAATGACCTCGACCCGTATGATTCAGCGAGTTTATCCGTGATCGTCATAATTTACGGGTGGATAGATTATGGACACGAAATTGGATTTTGTGACGGATATACCTGAATCTAGAGAGTCTCACTAATGAAATATACTCGTAGAGCACTAGGGCAACTTTTATGAATAATGATGATTATTTATAAATCGTTTAAACGTTAAACGTTAAACGAAAAATACATGCGAACTGGCCGAACCATCATTTTCTAATTAATGTGTATTTGTATTTAATATGTGATATTATTAAATACACATTAATAAATTTTCAAATAAAGGTATTTGACATATATCATTGATATATGTATTTGAGATATTTAAAGTAAATATAATACATATATTTGAGATATTGTATTTAATTAATTATTTATTGTTAAATGATTAATATAATTAAAATATAAATATCTTACCAAATGATAAAGTTAGGAAATGATTATAAGTGTTTATTGTTGACTTTAAAGTAAAGGAAATGGTAGTCAAATTGGATTTGACTTCTTTGATATTTGTTTAAAGTGTTTAAAATTGAAATATCATTTTTCTTTATTTTTTGTCAAATTTTCGGCCATGACCCTAATTGAATATAATGGTTATATTTTTCATGTTGCCATTGTTGACTAAGTTGAAATTGTCATTAAAATGTAATGATCATTTTATCAACTTGGCAAATGAAATTCAAATGAAATGAAACTAATGTAACTTGTATTTGCTTTAGGCCAAATTCGGCCAAGGCTTACATTTGGGCAAGTATATATTGTTTCATTTAATTTTAGGGTTAAGGAACCTTTTCACTTTATCAAAACTCCATTAAAACAAGGCAAAGAAGGTAGAGAGAAAAGAAAAGAAAAACAAGGAAAAGCTTGGAATTTAGTAAGTATTTCCAACCTTCCATTAGAGAGTAATTTGTTCCTCTTGTTGTGGACAACATCTTGTGATTGTTCTTGAGTTTTTCTATTCTTTATTCTTTGTACTTTTGATGGATAAAAGTTGATGAAGGTGATATGCATGTATGATGTTGGAAGTTTATTACTAATGTAGTAATAAGCATTCTTTTAAGGTTTTAGAACCTTGTTGCCATTCTAGAGTTATTGACCCACTCTTAAATGACCTAGAATTGTTCTATAGTTGTTTCATTGTGTTGAGACTTGATTGGATGGATGGAAGAAACATGATTGAAGTATTGGATTTAACCAATTTGGTATAATTTGTCCAATTTGAAGAAATTGAAAAATTAGGGTTTAGGACCACTTCCAAATTTTGGGCTTTTCATTTATATGGTGTGTTAGGATGTTTATATGATGCATATAAAGTTTCATGTTGATTGGATTTCATTTGGATGTGTCTTGAAGCATGGAAGTTCAAAATGCACACTTTGGCCACCTAGTGAGGCTCTCGGCCAAGTGAAGCATTTTTGGGATTTATGTTGCCTTTGATGTTTTGATGTTTTGAACATGCTAAGTTCATCTTAGAAATGATTTATAATCATTCAAAATTGATTTGATCAATTTCGGACTAAAATGGACAAAATACCAAGTGTAAGGGTAATTTGGTAAATTCACTTAAATATGATTTATTGAATTTTATTTCATAATTTGATTATTGGATAATTAAATAAATATGTTTATTTAATTAATCCGAGAAAAAGTTTTGAAATTGGAAAATTTGATTTTCCACCGTTTCCGCTGCGTTACCGGATTTAACCCCTAAAACCCCTACAGAGACTTGCATCGCTAGTACTTGCGACAATCAACACGCTTTGGTTTTGGTCATCCAGGACTTTAACAGGTTCTGTGTACGCCTCTTCTGGGTTTATTGAGAATCGTAGTGTATTAGGTGTGATGTCAAGATGGAAGTATCACTTCAGTCATATGGAGATGATGATCACGCAGGGATACATAACTTGTACTCTAAATTGGTTGCAACCATCGGGATAATATGACAAGGTCATGATTATCCGATTAAAGAGACTAGTTGCTTGTAATCAGATATATGCTTCGTACGGGGCAGACACTATTCCAGCCACAGGCCTTGCATGTGACATGCGATACTAGATCGTAATACGCAATACTACGTATAGTACGCCTGACATAGATTATATATTCCTTTAAGAATATTTCTGGAGAATTGGGTAGGCACGGTGCTTTGTTAGAAGCCAACCATGTCTCGTAAATCGGTAAAAATATAGTACAAAGTACGTACGTGTTCGGATAGTCCGACGACCGGATTTACTGCCAACATATCCAGGGATCTCATGGGTCGCTTCCCGAAGATTCACCGATGACGTATGATTCGAACATAATTAATCTAGGATTAATTACGGAGAGATTTTATCTAGGATAAAATACTATTTGAAGAGAAAGAACGATTAATTTGGAATTAATTGATAAAATAATATATTCGATATATTAAACGAAATTAGATTTCGACGCAGAATTAAAATTGGATTTTAATTCGGGCAAACAAATTAATTTAGAATTAATTCGCAAGCGACGTGAATAGTAATTTTGCTTGGCATAATTATTTAATTAAACTTGATTTAATTACGTCTCAACGGAAAAATCGTTAATTTGGAATTAACGAACCCAAGCCCGGGAGAGTTTGCGGGCCCACTCGGATTTTGAATTTAGTGGGACCTACATATCACATCACTTGTCACATCACTTGTCACTTTAATTACTTTTTGGTGATGGGTTTTGGTGAAGGAATGATGGTGACTTATATTACACTCCAAGTTGGTAATGATGAAAGACTTTTACCAAATGTTTGGTATATATTGAATTTGATTTTTGAAATAAAAACAAAAGTCAATATACAACTTCATCATTCACTCTTTCTCTCTCTCACGGTTTTGGAAGCCTTCTATAGCCCCGTTATTGTCACAATACAATGGAATGAGCTCAGCTGCTAACGAAACTACTCCTAATCCAATTAGGATTGCGTACATAATTTTGTTGCCTTAATAACTGCTTTGATTTACTTTTCTGTTGTAATTATCTTTATTTTCACCGACAGGATCCGACTTTTTGACCTTTCACGATTTATTTTATTGTTTAGCTAAGAATCGTCCTTTGGAAGTTACTAGTGCTATTATTACTCACCCTTTTCAGGTTCTATAAATTCAACTCATCATTGCACTTTTGAAGGCATCCAGATTTGAGAAAGAAATACATAAAAAATGGAAGCCACTTCAAGAAGACAAGTTGTAAACATTTGTGTGTTTTACGGTAGTAGTGCTGGTTATAAACCAGAGTTCATTGCAGCAGCACAAGAATTGGGTCGAGTCATAGCTAAAAGGAATATGCACCTAGTATATGGTGTTGGCAATCTTGGACTAATGGGGATCGTTTCAAGGACTGTACAGGAAAGAGGTAGTCAAGTTCTGGGAATCATCCCAAAACCTTTGGCAGAGGCGAATCTGATAGGACCATCAAACAGAGAGGAACTTATTGTGCCAAGTATGTTCGAGCAACTGGTGGAAATGATTAACCGTGCTGTTGCTTTTATTGATTTGCCAGGTGGCTTGGGTACGATGGAGGAAATTTTTACAGTACTATCTTGGGCGAACTTAAACATACACCAAAGACCAATTGGACTGTTCAACGCTGATGGATTTTATGATTTTTTTTATTTGTGTGTTTCTTGATGATGCCCGGAGAAATGTGTTCGTGTTAAAACCGGTAAAAGATCTCATCTTCACTGCCAGAACTGCCAATGATTTAATTGACCAAATCTTAGCATTTGAACCACAAATTGACCCTATCATTTCTAAGATAAATCGGTCTGATAATGATTGTGGTAAGAAGCGTCGGATAAATCTGTATCTTAATCTTTAATTTTCTTTTAAAGATGTAGAATTTCAGCTAACCAGGTACTATCTTCTAAACTCATCTTCTACTTTTTAAGACATTGGGGACAATGTCTCATTTAGGTTTGGGGGAGAGGAATAGTTGACTAATATCTTGTTTTTTATTGTGTTATGTTATTTTTAGTCAAAAATTTTCAAAAAATTCAAAAAAATTAAAAAAATTTTACAAAAAAAAAGTAAAAAAATATTTTATTTTTGTGTTTTTAATTTGATTAATCAGGTGAAATTGGTGTGAGATAGCTGTGTAAGGAATTTTCACTCCTGAGACTTATCTCAACCTATTTCGTAACAAGTTAATTTTTGTTTATTTCATTTTGAATGATTTAATTTGTGAATTCTCCATAAAACTAACTAAATTGAATCTACATATGCTCAGTTGATAGGTATTATCAACATACATGTAACATACAGACATGAGTTGTGATTAAAAAGTTTGTAATATTCAGTGCTCTAGTTTAATTGGAGGAAGCATCTAAAAAGCAATGGAACAAAAAAAGAAAAAAAAAGTGTAAAAAAAAACGTCTGAGATCCGAGTCATTAAGTCCTGGGAATCATCCCAAAACCTTGTTTTTTATTGCTTTCTTTATTTTATGCAAAAAAAAAAAAGAAAAAAAGAAAAAAAGAAAAAAAGAGAAAAAAAAATCCATTGCTAAAAAGGTGTGAATTCTAATATAACATTAGGAAAAAAATATTACTCTCTTTTCAACTACACTTATAAATATTGTGGGCACAATGACTTGATTAATACCTTGTTAGTTGTGTGTATGGAGAATGATAAAAATAATCGGAGAATTTACTTATTTGGTAATTTAGAAAGAAAGAAAACAACTACTAACTTGGATAAGAAATTTCACTTGTTTAGTCACTAACTTGTTTATTTTATTTTCTCTTATCTTTTTACTTTTGTGTTCACTAATTTTAGATTGACGTTTGTGGGTATCGTCACTGTAAGCCCTCACGAGACTACAACTAGTCCACTAGGGACACCTAGGGGTTTAAAGGCTTGTTGCATAAGCTAAATGCAACCGTGATCCCTACGAAAGTGGCTTAGTTTAATTTAGTCTCAGTTGTTTATTTTATTTTATTTTATTGTTTTGCTCGAGGACTAGCAAAATGTTAGGTTTGAGGGTGTGATGAGTGGAAAATATATCACTATTTACCGCCCATTTTACTTAATATTTTGTATAGTTTCTCGGGTTTTATGAATGTTTTGATGTGTTTTAGTTTATTTTACAGATAAAATAATATTGGGACTTAATGGAATTATTTAGGACTAAATGTGGAATAAATAAGGGTAAAAAATGGACTTGACATATGAATTTTGGTGGTTGGAATCTTGAAATGGCGTTCTAACGAAGTACAATTTCGGAAATTTTAACTTTGCGTAATTTTCGTATTTTGGCAATAACATTTTTTTCTGATATCAGATTGAGGTGATTCAAGTTCCAGATTAAAGAAGATTCAAAGATCTACAACTTTGATGTTCGTAAGAATTTCGAATTCTGAATTTTTCAAGACCGAAATTGATGAACAACCTGAAATTATGTTATGTTTAATTATTAAAGTCATTATCAAAAATAAAAATTGTCAAACTTCCACTAAATAAGCAAGCATGTTTGGTGGAGTATTTTGTGCTATGTTTGGTGCCATGTTTAGTGGAGTGTTTGGTGGAGTGTTTTGTGGCATGTTTGGTGGAGTGTTTTGTGGAGTGTTTGGTGGAGAAATTGGTGGAAGCTTTTTCTTTGCCTATAAATACCAAGCCATTTCATTTGTAAATCTCATGCTTTTCTTAGGTTTTTGTAAGGAATTTAAGGATTGCATCTTCTTTGTATTTATTTTCAGTATTTTAATTATGTATTTTTATTTTCAGTAATAATAATAGTTTATTTTCCTTTCTTTTATTTTTAGTAGTTAAGTTTCTGCTGGGGGAAGGGTGAAGCTTTTATTATTTTAGTTTAGATTAATCTCCCTTAATTATAATATGGAAATTATAATTTGATAATATGGACAAAAGGTTATACCAACTTAATGGCTGGTTTTATTTATTTGACATAATGTGACACCGCCTATATGGCCGGTCTTTAGGTGACATATGATTACCGTATATATGGCTGGTTTATGGAAAAATAATAACACCGCCTTTATGATCGGTTGGACTTAATTGAAAATTTGACTTAATGAGGATACCGCCTGTATGGTAGGTTGGTAATATCACTGATAATTTCTATATTATAATAAGGAGATTTCTAAATTAGAATTAGTAAAGGTGGATCCCCTAACCCCCAACATTTTATTTTTATTATAGGGAAGTGATGAAACACAATATTCACATACTTAATCATTGATTTAATTATATATTGGGTAATTCTTTAGATTGTTTTTTAAACTTAATGCTTCTTGTTGTCTGATCACCAATAAGATTGATGTGGTAAACTTAAAATGAACTTGGAAAAGGGATTTTAGGTTTCAGCCTTAGATTCAATAGCTCACGATCTTCCTTGAGGATATATAACCCTTTAATAGATTTTCTTACATGATAGGAATATACCTGTTGGGCGGGGGTAGCCATAATTGGAACTTGAACGTAATGAATTCATGTAACTTGATTAACATAGGAATATGATTAATTAGGTTATTTTGGGTATTTGCATCTGACTATCGGAAGAGGCTTTTGCATATCTTCGTGTTCCAGGTTAGCAAACTAATTTATTACACATATATAAGAGAATCAATTCATTATTAGAATAATATTGTGTGGAATCACAACCCTAGATTTTTGTGTCTTTTGTTTATTTTTCCTTTGTATTTTTTTTTGTGTATTTATTTAGCAAATCCACATTCAACCAACCAAAAGCAATCAATCCATTCTCCATTTAATTAGATACCTGTAAATAAATAGTATCAATAATTAATAACAACAGTAGAAATTAAGTCATTTTGGGATCAATATTTTTATACTACTTGAACGATACGTGCGCTTGCATTATACGCGTGTGATTACGCCGGTCATTTCCCAAACTTAATTCAACTTATCCTCTTCTCTCTTTCTGCTAGGTGAAGCAACGAAGATAATGCTTCAACACACAATATAAATAGATAAGAGGAACAAAATGCATCTTTGTCTAAGACCTCTCTATGAAATTATCATCCATTTTGCCTCCCTATTAAAAAGGAAAAAATATCTGATATTGCTGATACAATTTTGAACAAGAAGCGTCCAGTGCTCAGAGAAGCCCAGCCTATCTAAGACGCGATCTATAAAGCTCCACTCCATTCTATCATAACATTACTTATATCCAGCTTAAGCACTACCCATTTTTGCCCAGACTTTCTATTCTTCAATCTATGAAGACCCTCGAAAGCCACTATTACATTATCATATATCAATCTATGAGGTATAAAAGCGCTATGTTTTTCAGACACTATGCTATTTAGGATAAGCTTGATTCTATTAGCTACTATTTTGGCAATAATCCTATACACCACATTAGAAAGGCTAATATGTATATATCGTGTAATATGCAGATGATTCTTAATCTTAGGGATAGGAACTATAAGAGTATGATTTAAAGCTGCCAAAATCACATTATCCTTAAGAACCGCAAGACATAGTCTAGTCATATAGAGACCAACTACTTGCCAGTGTTTTTGATAGAAAGCTGTTGGGAAGCCATTCAGGCCTGGAGCTTTGGTTGGGTACAAGCCTTTGAGAGCCTCCTCAATGTCCCATACCGAGAATGGAGCATCTAGAACCTTTAACTCATCAACTGATATTTTCATTTGTAGTCCTTGAAGCGCCTTGTCCATTTGAGAGCTTGATGGATTCGAGGATTTGAAAAGCTTTGAGAAATACCCGCTTGCCACTGCCTCTATTTCTTATTCTTCCTCTTTCACCCACATCATATCTTCATTATAAATCCCTTTAATTTCATTCTTCTATCTCCTCTCAGAAGCTTTAGTAAGGAAGAATTTAGTATTCCTATCACCCTTTTTAGCCAATCAACCCTGGCCTTTTGCCTCCAAAATGTTTCATGCTCTAGCATATATTGATCAGTCTGTTTCTATAAAGCCAGAATCCGTTTCCCGTCCTTATATTGGTCGCCCGCTTCTCTCAGCTCTTCCATTCGTTTGCTTGATTCCCTCATACGAATATGTTTCTTGATAAATTCTCGACTGCTCCAGATTTTTAACTTTGTTTGAGCTCTATCTATTTGCCTTAAAAACTGATCAATGACCCATACACTTTGGATCATTTTATCGTTCTCTCTTCTCCAACATTCATTGACAATTGTTCTACACTTTTCTTATCTGGGCCAAATGTCTTCATAAAAGAAACGTTTCCTTCTATTAGCATGTTTTTTGAGCAGACTCTGCCATGACTTCTCTACAACCTCTAACATTATCAGACAGTGATAATACGGCCAATTATTGAAATTTCTAGATGTTAGAGATTAGTTTAGATCTTGCCAATGCTTGTTAACTAGAAACTGTTGGATAATTATGACCCATATCATCACTATTTGTAAAAAACATGGTGTTTTTGTACAAATTAACTATGTGACAAAGGAAATTGCTATTTTATCATTTGTAATTGGATTACCAGGATATATAAATGATAAAAGTCCACATGATTAGTACCGAATTAATAAGATATGAGACAATATTAATCCATGTAAGGTTTAATCATTAAATATCCATAGTCGTAGTATTATCGAGACTGGACATCGATAATGCGGAATAGGCTATTATTACACTTGTGCGTGTTATTGAAGCCTAACAGCATAGTTCTCATATATTTGGGTATTGGATACTCATGCAAGTGTAATATGAGGTTCTGTTTACCGATGGTACAGAAACAGCTTCGCTCTGGATAGACCCCTCGGAATCCCGTTGGTAGTATGACTATGTGTCTATGGGAATCCGAATCAGGGTAGGTGTATTTGGTTTTAACCTGAGACTTGCATCGCCAATACTTGTGACAATCAGTATACTTTGGTTTTGGTCGTCCAAGGCTTAACAGGTTTTGTGTACGCCTCTTCTGGGTATATTGAGAATCGTAGTGTATTGGGTGTGATGTCAAGATGGAAGTATCACTTCAGTCATATGGAGATGATGATCACGCAGGATATGGAACCGGTACTCTTGTATGTTGCAGCTATCGGGATAATATGACAAGGTCATGATTGTCCGATTATAGAGACTAGTTGCTTGTGATCCGATATATACTTCGTACTGGGCAGACACAATTACAGCCCTAGGCCTTGCATGTGACATCTGATACTGGATCGTAATACGCAATACTACGTATACTACGCCTGACAAAGATCTTATATTCCGCAGAAGAATATTTCTGGAGAATTGGGTAGGCACGGTGCTTTGCTAGAAGCCAACCATGTTTTGTAAATCGGTAAGAACGTGGTACTAGGTACGCACATATTCAGATAGTCCGATGATCGTATTTTCTGCCAACATATCCAGGGATCTCTTGGGTCGCTTCCCGAAGATTCACCGATGATATTTGACTCGAACATAATTAATCTGTGATTAATAATGAGAGAGAAAATTAATTTGGAATTAATTGCGGTAAGAATTAATCTAGGATTAATTAACAGAGAGAAAATTAATCTGGGATTAATTGCGTCGAGAATTTATCTGGGATTAAATTCGTCGAGAATAGAGAACGTGATTAATTTGGAATTAATCGGAAAAAGGAAATTTAATAGTGAAATTGGATTTTACTATTTAATTTATTTAATTGGGCTAAAATAATATATTAGATATATTAATTGAAATTGGATTTCAATACAGAATTAAAATTGGATTTTAATTCTAGCGAACGAATTAATTTAGAATTAATTCATAAGCGACTTTCGTAATAATTTTGCAAGGTATTATTATTTAATTAAATTATATTTAATTACGTGGCGACGAAAAATTTGTTTAATCGGATTAAACGAAACCGGGCCCAAAGTGTGTTGTGTGAACCAACTTGAATTTTGAATTCAAATTGGGTGGGACCCACAACTTACATCACATGTCACAAGGTGATGCAAGTAGTTGTAAATATTAATGGTTAGACTTTAATTACTCAACACAACTTTTGGAAGTCAACACACTTTACAAGTTTTGGAAACTAAAAGGAACTATTCATTCTCTCCTCCAAAAACCCAAATTGTCGTGAGCTCCTCTCTCTTCCCATGGAATTTTGTTACAAAATTTATACTTGCTAGCACATTAAGGAGTCAAAGAAGGTGATAGGGAAACTTACCATTGGGTTGGAATCACTCATAGTACGCTTGGAACTTCCAACAAACAAACAAAAGTCTTGAAACTCATCCGATCAATGTAAGTCTTCCGCAACTTATTTTTGATTTATTCACACACAAATCACTCTTAGCGATCCTTGACATGTTCTAGGAACACTTACAATGGTAGCAGAGACTCCTAAGTTTGATTTGAAAATCTAGGGTTCATGACTTGAAATTTGGGATTTTTGGCTTGGAGCTTAATTTACCTAAATTGTTGGTTGGGATATGTTTATATGATGTTCAATTGGATTTGTGCATTGTTGGAATTGTGAAAAATTGATAGTATTAATTTTCCCCAAAATATACCTTTGGCCAAATCTGATACCATATGAATGCTCATGGTTAATTTTTGAAATTTAACAATTGGATGTGTTGATGACATGATAGAAATATTGAATGTTGATTTAATTAGATTGAAATCAAATTGAATGATTATTGTATGCCTTTTCCGTGAGCCATGATGCATGTTATGAGATTGATTTTGCTTCAATTTGTGTTGGACATGAATTTGAAATGTAGAGCATGATTATTTGAATTAATTAGTGTTTTGGAAGCATTAGATTAATTAGTTAATTTTGGTAATTACACTTGAATCGAATTAATTGTAATTTGGAATAATGAGTTAATTTAATTTATTGTATTTGCGCTTAATGGGCTTGGTTGAGCCTGTTGGACAATTATGACCCATATCATCACTATTTGTACAAAACATTGTGTTGTTGTACAAATTAACTATGTGACAAAGGAAATTGCTCTTTTATCATTTGTAATTGGATTACCGGGATATATAAATGATAAAAGTCCATATGATTAGTACCAGATTAAAAAGATATGAGACAATATTAATCCACGTAAGGTTTAATCATTAAATATCCCTAGTCGTAGTATTATCGAGACTGGACATCAATAATGCAGAATAGGCTAATATTACACTTGTGCATGTTATGGAAGCGTAACGACATAGTTCTCATATATTTGGGTATTGAATACTCATGCAAGTGTAATAGGAGGTTCTGTTTACCGATGGTACGGAAACAGCTTCGCTCTGGATAGACCCCTCGAAATGCCATTGGTAGTATGACTATGTGTTTATGGGAATCCGAATCAGGGTAGGTGTATTTGGTCTTAACCTAAGACTTGCATCGCTAATACTTGCGACAATCAGTAAACTTTGGTTTTGGTCATCCAGGGCTTTAACATGTTCTGTGTACGCCTCTTCTGGGTATACTGAGAATTGTAGTGTATTGGGTGTGATGTCAAGATGGAAGTATCACTTCAGTCATATGGAGATGATGATCACGTAGGGATACATAACTGATGCTCTCTTAAATGCTACAACTATCGGGATAATATGACAAGGTCATTATTATCCGATTAAAGAGACTGGTTGCTGTTGATCCGATATGTGCTTTGTACTGGGCAGCACAATTCCAGCCCCAGGCCTAGCATGTGACATTCGATACTGGATTGTAATACGCAATACTACATATACTATGCCTGACAAAGATTACATATTCCTTAAAAGAATATTTCTGGAGAATTGGGTAGGCACGATGCTTTGCTAGAAGCCAAACATGTCTTGTAAATCGGTAAGAACGTGGTACCGAGTACGCACATATTCGTATAATCCAATGACCAGATTTACTGTCAACATATCTAGGGATCTCATGGGTCGCTTCTAGAAAATTCACCAATGACGTTTGACTCGAACATAATTAATCTGTGATTAATTATAAGAGAGAGAAAATTAATCTAGGATTAATTATGGTGAGAATTTATCTGGGATAAAATTCAATTAAAAGAGAGAGAGAGAGCGATTAATTTAGAATTAATCGATAAAATAATATATTCGATATATTAAATGAAATTAGATTTCATAACGGAATTAAAATTAGATTTTAATTCGGGCGAACGAATTAATTTAGAATTAATTCGCGAACGCCTTTAATAGTAATTTTGCTAGGCATAATTATTTAATTAAATTTGATTTAATTAAGTCACAACGGAAACTTAGTTAATTCAGAATTTACGAACCCGAGCCCGGAATGTGTTTGCGGGCCTACTCGAATTTTGAATTAAAGTAGGGCCCACACAATCACATCATCTAGTCAACTTTATCAACTTTTGGTTGATATAAGTTGGTGGAATTTTGGTAACTTGGCTTACACACAAACTTGGTTTGTGAAAGACATATACCAAAGATTTGATTTTGGTATTATGTAATTGACTTTTGGAAATCATTTTACATAACAAATCACAAAACACATTTCCTTTTTCTCTCCCACCATGGCTTGGCCGAAACTCTCCCTTCATTTTCTCTCAAAGTGGCGTGAACCTAGGGTTCATTTTGATGATTTTGATTCAAAAATCTTGGATGCTAGCACATCAAAGGAGTCATTCAAAGGTGATAGGGAAACCATTCCCATGAGTTTGTAATTCATTCATTAAAGCTTGGAGCTAAACATACATTCAAAGAGGAGCTTGGATCAACTTCAAAGGAGACAAATTTTTGTTGTCTACACATCCTACCTAGCCGATCAATGTAATTTATTCCGCAAACTTCATTGAGTATTCACACATCTTTATGCTTATTGATCTTGGATCTTGTTCTTAGAGAACCCAACAATGGTATCAGAGCCTAAATTAAGCAGGAAATGGACTTAGGATTTGTAAACTTTAATTAGGGAATTTTATGTTTGGAGCTTGATTTTCCTAAATTAGTTGTTTGGTTGAGCTTGGTTGATGATGAATTGGATTTGTTCATCTTAAAATTTGAGAAAAATTGATTAGATTAATTTTTCCTAAATTCCTATTGTTGGCCGAATACATGAACCCCAGGTGCATTATGGTGATTATTTGATATTAGACCATTGGATGTGTTTAAAAGCATGAAATATATTGATTGTTGATTTAATTTGATTGAAATCAAATTGATTGAAATTTTATGCCATATTGCCGTGAATGCCATAAACATGTATAGATTGATTTTGCTTCAATTTGTGTTGGACATAAGTTGATTAATTAAAGCATGATTAATTTGTATAATTGATGTTTTGGAAATATTAATTTAACTAATTAATTATGGCTAATACACTTTAATTAAATAATTATGATATTTGGAATATTGTGATTAAATATATTAGCCTTTAATTTTGAATTGGGGTAATGTTCTTGTATTTGGGCTTAATGGGCTTGGTTGGGCCAAGTTTGGTTTATGATAATTGGTTGGATCCAATTGGGCCTAAAACCACTTCTATGAGGTCCAAATATGATAATTGGGACTTTTACATTTAATTGGGCCTAATGGGCCGAAATTAATTTTATGGCAAATAGGGTGATTCCTTATTGGGCTTTGGTTGCCAAAGTCCATGCCTTAAGAAATTAATTAAAAGCCCATTGGACTTTAATTGAATAGTATTTGATACTAATTGGGCCTTTGAGACCCATAAAGATTGGATTTGGAATCCAAGTCTAAAAGACACATTTAAAGTGTAATTATTTAATTTGGAATTAAATAAGAATTAGTGTTGAATACAAATTAAATTGGATTTAAAATTGTAGTTCGATATAATTCAAGAATTCGCACTTTGAGTACTTATTCTTAAACGAGTTGGACTCACGCAAATCAAATTGTTGTTTGAATATTGGATGATCATTAATTCAAAGATTAATTAATTGGATTAGATTGATTGAATAACATGCTTTGTGTGAATACATGGATGTATTGTATGAATAATATATATCAGATGGATATTAGATGGGGTGAGGGCAATTTTGGAAATTGTTGTAATAAATTTAGAATTTATTAAATTGGACCTGCGTGTCCAGCCTTTATCTCTTGACTCTTTGTAATTCTCTTCTCACCAATTGCCCTCAATGTTAATGAGGTTTCTTTAGAAGTATTATGTAATTGGGTAGAAGTATGAATAGTGCAAGCGGGGAGAGGAAATTGAGTGATTTGTTCTAGGAATAATTTGTGAGATATCCATCAGCATATCATTATTAATTTATTTATCGCGCCTTATTATGCTTTTAGAATGCATGCTTAAGGGTGTATGATGAGACCTAACTAAAGATAATTAATTGGTTGCCAATTACGCGAAAAACCCTCAACAAATATTAAGCGATTTCCTTCTATTGAGTTATTCATTCTCAAGATCCAAGATTGGCATTGGTTTGTTGGCCAAAGTCAAGACCTTTGTCCATCGCGGATGTGTTTGAATCATGAAGGCTTTTTTCCATATCGTACTCCTTGGGCAAGTTGTGATTTGTTAGCCAAAGTCAAGGTCACTTATTGTTCATCGACCTCGATTACGAAGCTTTCCATTGTCAATGGGTCACTCTTAACTAGAATCATTAAGCTTGTTGAGCCAAAGCCAAGGCTTAGTTGATTTAGAGGAAAAAGTTAGGCAATATATTGGATATATTGGCATATATTAGATATATGTTTCAGACTTGGAGGTCCACCTACTGGATCTAGGAATTGGATGGGATCCAATTGATCTTAGAGATCTACCTAGTTAAGTTTCCTACAAGTTGTTGGCCAAAGTCAAGGTTGTGTGTTATTTAACGGGATCATAGCCCACTAGGAAACTAGGTTTCCCGAGTACTCAACAGAGGGTTAGAGGCTCGCCGAAAAATAGTGGGAGGCAAATATTAAATTTGTAATTTCGTTTAGATACTTGCCAATACGCGCTCATTTCATTTTTCGTCATTTATTTAAATATAAATATATTAGTTGGACTAATATTCAAATGTTGTTTTAACTTAACAGTTGGACTGTATTCAAACTACTTCATTTGTAGTTGGTTATATAATTGGATTCTAGTAATCTATAAATTTGAATGTAACCAATCAATTGTAGTTGATTATATAGTTAGACTATAGTAATCATTATATGTGATTGTACCCGAAATCGTTGATTGGATATTTGGACTATTGGAATCTAGATAACTGAAAGATTAGCGTTTAGAACATAATCTTGGGTGAATATGTTTTTAAACGGCTTCAATTTTCAGATTGGGAATAGAACCTCATGATAGTCCTGGGAACTGAGAAGTTATTCTATTTGATAGAGAAACCTCTCGGGCCTGAGTCCAGAGTTGAGCAAATAGTAGAGCACGAGTCTTGGAAGACTCATGGTGATGATAACTTTAATGCTCAATCCGTTATGCTTTCCGCAATGACTCTTTAATTCCGTCGTCAGAACTAATGATTAGATCCTTATACCATGATATTGAAATTAAAGATCTTCATAGATCTAACCTTAGATCTTAGAAGTACGAATTGCAAAAGAAGCTCTTTCGCTCGTGTATGTCAGAGGGTACATCTGTCGAGCACTAGGTGTCACAGATGATTGCTGACATCGAACAGCAAGGTTAGCTGGGCATTATCTACGTGGCTGAGACTTCCAAAGATTGGATCTTACAGTTTCTGCCCGAATGCTGGTGCAGGTTCATTAGAAAGCTCTTGGAGAGTTGATGGCTATGCTCAAGGAGGCAGAGCCAGAGCTTCTAAAACGGGCAAAGGCAAAATCATCACAGTCTTCTAGGAAGACAAATGACATATCCCAAGATGTCTGCCTAAACTATGGCAAACGAGGTCACTGAAGCATGACTGCCGTATGAACAAGGCAGACATGAAGGAAGTGAAGACGGGGCAAGGCTCCGGCTTCAAGTATGTTTGTCATAAACATGTTCATTACTAGTTTCAAAATTAGATTTTTGATGGTGTGCGGAATCTGCTGATTAGCAGGATACTGACTTCAGATGAGATCGACCTGTGAGTCGAAAATAGGACGAGAGTCGCTGTTTTAACTGTAGGAACCTAAGTTTTCGAAATGCCTTTTGGACATGTACTTAAATTAGGAAACTGTTATAATGTACCTAGTTTGAGTAGAAACATTATCTCTATATCTAGTATAATCCGTTGTGGGTATACCTTTATATTTTAGAACACTAAGTGTTTTTATTTATAAAGATGATATTGAGATAAACATATTAGATGTAAATAACAGTATTTATATTTTGAATATAAATGAATCTCAAACATATAACATGACAAACAAATAGCTCAAACTGAATTAATCAGATAAGACTTATTTGTGGCATTGTTGTCTGAGACACATTAACAAGACTCGTATATCCACACTTTCGAAGAGTGGGTACTAGGACAAATTTGATTCTAATTCAAATAATGTCTATGAATCTAGTTTATTAGGAAAAATGCCTAAAACACCTTTTACTTGGTAAAAGTACAAGCTCCATCGATCTGTTAGCCATTGTTCATAGTGACGTAAGTGGGCTAATGTCTAGCTAGGCTAGAGGTGATATAAATACTTCATAACCTTTACGGATGTGGCATCGCGTTACCGTTATGTGTATCTTATGAAACACAAGTCAGAAACTTTTGAGTAATTCAAAGAGTTTCGACACGAAGTATAAAAATAGACCGACAAGAGTATTAAAACATCACGATTGGACCGTGATGGAAATACTTAAGCAATAAGTTTTTCGACTATATGAAAGAGTATGATATTCTTTCATAGTGGACTCCTCCCGGAACACCTCAATTTGACGGTGTGTCCGAACAGAGAAACCGAACTTTGTTGGACATAATAAGGTTAATGATGAGTCAATATGAGCTACCAATTTCCTTCCGAGGATACATATTAAACAGTGCAATACTTATTTTGAATAAGGTTACATGAATATCTGTTAGACAGACTTCATATTAGATATGAACAAGAAAGAAACCGGGTTTTCTCATTCCTGAAGATTTGGGCATGCTGGGCATATGTTTGGATGATACCAAACTAGAACCCAAATCGGATAAGTGCCTAATTTGTAGGTTGTCATAGGGAAACCAAAGTATAATACTTATACAACTCACAAGAGAACAATGTAATTGTTGCTCTCCATGCGGTATTCCTATATGAAGTGGTAAGTGGGAGGAAAGTAAAACTCGATGAAAATCGAAGTAATACTGTTCCAGGCACCGATTCCATAATGGAACATCAACAGTTCATCAGGGATGAAACTGTACCAATAATCTTCGAATACATAAGAACCGCGTAAGTCGGAGAGAATCAGAAAACAACCTGGGAGGTATGGGTTTATGATATCACCTCATATAGATATCAATCTTATTGAGGAGGTCGAACCGGCTATGTATGAGGAAGAGATACAAGGTATCGACTCATTTTATGGCAAAGTGTCATGAAGTCCGAAATGGATTCCATGTATACCAACCAAGTTTGGACGCTGGTTGTTGTACCGGAAGGCATTGTGCCTATTGGTACTAAATAAGTCTTCATAGTGAAGATAAACATGGATGAAAACATACAAACGTACAAAGCTAGGCTTGTACATAAAGGGTATCGTCATCAACATGGTGTCAATTACGATGAAACCTTTTACCCGTTACCATGATTAAATCCATTCGGATAATGCTTGCTAATACTGCATGTTTCATTTATGAAATATGGCAGCTGAACATCAAAACTGCTTTCCTTAAACGGAAACCTTTTGGAGGATGTTTATATACAACCTGATGGTTTTGTTGTACCAAAACATGCAAACAAGGTTTGCAAGTTAAATCGATCCATTTATGGATTGAAATAAGCATTGAATTGTTGGAACCATCGTTTTGATGTAATCATAATGGTATATGATTTAATTCAAAACGAAAATGATTCTTATGTATATAAGAAGGTTAGAGGGAGCGCACTGACAGTGATTGTCCTATATATAATGATGATGTGTTATTTCTTGGAAATGACATTCCCATAATGCAATCGGCGGAAGCTTGGTTTTCATAGAAATTCTCCGTAGACTACTTGGGAGAGGCAACCTTTATTCTAGGAATAAAGATCTAATGGGATAGATCTAAAAGTTGTTGGCATTCTCCGAGAATTCGTACATTGAAATATATGTACGCGACCTGGTGTCTCATATGCTTTGAGCATATGGAGTCACAATCAGGCCAATCCAGGTGATGGTCACTGGATTGATGTTAAGAACATCCTTAAGTATATTAGATGAACTAAGGATGCTTTCTTAAGCTATGGAGAAGGAGAACTTGAAGTGACTGGGTTCACCATTGTAAGTTTCTAAACCGACAAAAACAACTATAAGTCGTAATAAGGGTAATATATAGTTTAAATAACAGAACAGTGAGTTGGAAATCTTCCAAGCAAGATACTGTTGCCGAATAAACAACAAAATCGGAATATTGTTGCAGCTGAGGCAGTAAAAGAAGAAATTTTGGATCTATAAAATTCCTAATTAGATTAGGAGTAGTTCTGTTAGTAGCTGAGCTAGGCTACAGTACAGGCTAAGGAACCGTGGTCTCATCAACGATCCAAGTATATACTTCAACTATTTCATCTGATTCATCGGATCATACATCGTGGCGATGTGATGATCGAATAAATCGAATCAGATGATAACCTTGCAAATCCGCTGACGAAAGCAGTTTCTCAGCAGAAGTTTGAGCGACCCGTACATAGTTCAGGTGTAGGACACTTGAGTGATTGGCTATAGGCCAAGTGGGAGATTGTTGGACAATTATGACCCATAGCATCACTATTTGTACAGAACATTGTGTTGTTGTATAAATTAACTATGTGACAAAGAAAATTGCTCTTTTATCATTTATAATTGGATTATCGGGATATATAAATGATAAAAGTCCATATGATTAGTAGGGGTGAGCACCGGTTCCGGTTCTACCCGGAACCGGTTGGAACCGGACCGATTTTCCGGGTTTGGAACCGGAACCGGTTGTAATCGGGTAGGTTCCGGTTCCAAAAATGAAGGAACCGATTTTATCCGGGTAGGTTCCGGTTCCAAAATGGTCGGAACCGGAATCGGACCATGGAACCGGAACCGGAACCGCATTGAGATCCAGATTAAATACCCGATTTTTACCCATTTTTAATACATGTAGCAGCATATTGTTTGATCTCTGTTTGCGTCTAGGGTTTGATTTCTTGTGTAGGATTATGTTTTTATGGATAAATTGAAGGAAACAGAACAAGAGTTCTTGTTATTGTTATTATTATTATTATTATTATTATTATTATTATTATTATTATTATTATTATTGGTTTTGTCTAATATATAAACACAACTCTTTCAACGCAGTTTACTTGTACCAATTCCAAGAGCAAAAGCCCTTCAAGATCAAAGATCAAGAATTAGTCTGAGGCCTTTTCTTTTGCTTTTATTTATGTTAGAACAAGCAATTAGGATGATCATCAACCCAATAAATAAACAACTTTATTCTGCCTCAACAAATAGATGTCACTGGCAATAAGATTAAATTCATGGCTTGTAATGCATGATCATTTGTATACTTTGTTAATATATTTCAAGCTTATTGATCTGACAATGTTATATTAATAGGGTAATTCGGAACCGGACCGGAACCGGACCGAAACCGAATTGGAACCGAATAATAGGGTACCCTATTTAATTGGGTAGGTTCCGGTTCCACTTAGTTAGGAACCGATTTTTTCCGGGTAGGTTCCGGTTCCATGCGGAACCGGAACCGAAACCGGTTTTGCTCACCCCTAATGATTAACCAGATTAAAAAGATATGAGACAATATTAATCCACGTAAGGTTTAATCATTAAATATCCATAGTCGTAGTATTATTGAGACTGGACATCGATAATGCAGAATATGCTAGTATTACACTTGTGCGTGTTATGGAAGCGTAACGACATAGTTCTCATATATTTGGGTATTGGATACTCATGCAAGTGTAATAGGAGGTTCTGTTTACCGATAGTACGGAAACAGCTTCGCTCTGGATAGACCCCTCGGAATCCCATTGATAGTATGACTATGTGTTTATGGGAATCCGAATCAGGGTAGGTGTATTTGGTATTAACCTGAGACTTGCATCGCTAATACTTGCAACAATCAGTATACTTTGGTTTTGGTCATACATGGCTTTAACAAGTTCTGTGTATGCCTCTTCTGGGTATACTGAGAATTATAGTGTATTGAGTGTGATGTCAAGAAGGAAGTATCACTTCAGTCATATGAAGATGATGATCACACAGGGATACATAACTGGTACTCTTTTAAATGCTGCAGCTATCGGGATAATATGACAAAGTCATGATTATCCGATTAAAGAGACTAGTTGCTGTTGATCGATATGTGCTTCGTACGGGGCATACACAATTCCAGCCCCAGGCCTAGCAAGTGACATCCAATACTGGATCGTAATACGCAATACTACGTATACTACGCCTGACAAAGATTACATATTCCTTAAAAGAATATTTCTGGAGAATTGGGTAGGCACGATGCTTTGCTAGAAGCCAACCATGCTTGTAAATCGGTAAGAACGTGGTACCATGTATGCACATGTTCGGATAATCCGATGACCAGATTTACTGTCACATATCCATGGATCTCATGGGTCGCTTCCCGAAGATTCACCGATGACGTTTGACTCGAACATAATTAATCTGGATTAATTATAAGAGAGAGAAAATTAATCTGGGATTAATTATGGTGAGAATTTATCTGGGATAAAATTCAATTAAAAGAGAGAGAGAGCGATTAATTTAGAATTAATCGATAAAATAATATATTCGATATATTAAATGAAATTAGATTTCATAACGGAATAAAATTAGATTTTAATTCGGCGAACGAATTAATTTTGAATTAATTCGCGAGCGACTTAATAGTATTTTGCTAGGCATAATATTTAATTAAATTTGATTTAATTAAGTCACAATGGAAAATTCGTTAATTCAGAATTAACGAACCCGAGCCCAGAATGTGTTTGCGGGCCCACTCAGATTTTGAATTAAAGTGGGGCCCACACAAGTCACATCACCTAGTCAACTTTATCAACTTTTGGTTGATAGAAGTTGGTGGAATTTTGGTAACTTGTCTTACACACAAACTTGGTTTGTGAAAGACATATACCAAAGATTTGATTTTGGTATTATGTAATTGACTTTTGGAAATCATTTTACATAACAAATCACAAAACACATTTCCTTTTTCTCTCACACCATGGCTTGGCCGAAACTCTCCCTTCATTTTCTCTCAAAGTGGCGTGAACCTAGGGTTCATTTTTGATGATTTTTGATTCAAAAATCTTTGATGCTAGCACATCAAAGGAGTCATTCAAAGGTGATAGGGAAACCATTCCCATGAGTTTGGAATTCATTCATCAAAGCTTGGAGCTAAACATACATTCAAAGAGGAGCTTGGAGCAACTTCAAATGAGACAAATTTTTGTTGTCTACACATCCTACCTAGCCGATCAATGTAAGTTATTCCGCAAACTTCGTTGAGTATTCACACCTTTATGCTTATTGATCTTGGATCTTGTTCTTAGAGAACCCAACAGCGCCAAGTTTGATTTAGGATAATTGGTTGGATCCAATTGGGCCTAAAACCATTTTCATAAAGTCCAAATATGATAATTGGGCCTAATGGGACTAAATTGATTTTTGGCATAGGGTGATTCCTAATTGGGCATTGGCATCTTGGGTTTGACCCATATTTGCCAAAGTCCATGCTTAAAGAATTAATTAAAATCCCATTGGGCTTTAATTGAATAGTATTGGATACTAATTGGGCCTTTGAGACCCATAAAGATTGGATTTGGAATCCAAGTCTAAAAGGCACTATTAAAACTGTAATTATTTATTTGGAATTAAATATGAATTAGTATTGAATACAATTTAAATTGGATTTGAAATTGTAGTTTGATATAATTCAAGAATACGTACTTTGAGTATTTATTCTTAAACGAGTTGTGTTGGTTTAAAATCTAGGTCCCAAGATCATACAAGCCATGAAAACATGCGTGAATACACCAACGAAGATAGCGGAATAATACACATCGATCGGTTGTTTGAGTCGATTTGGAGACGAATGAAGGCCAAAATGCCCACTGTTTTCACGCCAAAATGCAGCAGTGAACTGCCTCCAAAACAGAATTTTGAGATGACGAAACGGAGCTCCAAGCCTCGTCCGATGGATCCCGGCTCATGGGTGAACCCTCCATACCACCTTCGCAAGACTCGTAGAGTGTGCTAGCACTTGGATTTTCACCATGAAAACCCAACTCTTGCTTCCCTAAAGCTCACTTTTTTGGATGAAAAAACCAGTAAGTTTTGCCCTTGGGCGTGAGCGTGAGCTTTTGTGAGAGAAATGGAGAGATGAAAGATGTGTTGTATATTTGTAAATGTGTAAAGACTTTTACTTATATATTTTCCAAAAATATATACAATTACCATTTGTTTTTCTTTTCAAAAATCAAAATAAAAAGGTAATAAAGTCTCCCACCAAACTACATCACTATTCACATCAACTTTAATAAAGGTGACATGTCTTTCAATCAATCAATCACATCAATCAATCACATCACTCAAAGTGACAAGTGATTGACGCTTGATGCGACTGATTGATTTGACGCTTGATGCGACTTGCGTTGCCGCACTCGAATTCGAAATACGAATGCGCTCGCAATCACACTCGGGCTCGGGTTCGATAATTCCAAATTAACGATTTTTCCGTCGCGTCGTAATTAGATGATTACGCCTAGCGAATTCACTATTCACATCGCTAACGAATTAATTCTAAATTAATTCGTTCGCCCGAATAAAAATCTAATTTTAATTCCGCGTCGAAATCTAATTTCGTTTAATTATCGAATATATTAATTTAATCGATTAATTCCAAATTAATCGTTATCTCTCTCTAGACGATATTTTATCCTAGATAAATATCTCGTAATTAATCCTAGATTAATTTTCTCTCTCTTCTATATAATCCCAGATTATTCAAGAGTGCGAGTTGTGCGTCATCGGTGGATTATCGGGAAGCGACCCATGAGATCCCCGGATAAGTTGGCAGTAGTAAATACGGTCGTCGGAGTATCGAATCACGTACGTACCAAGTACTACGTTCTACCGATTTACGAGACAAGGTCGACTCCTAGCAAAGCACCAAGTCTACCCAATTCTCGGACATATCCATCTAAGAATATTAAGATCTGTATCAAGCGTAGTATACTATTGTATGTGCGTATTGGCCAGTATCGGATAGTCACGTGCTAGGCCTGGGGCTGGATAAGTGTCTGCCCCGTACGAAGCACATGTCGGATGTCTGGTAACTAGTCTCTATAATTGGATATACATGACCTTGTCATAATATCCCGATGGCCGCGCAGCACTTAGAGCACTAATACCGTATCCTGCGTGACATCATCTCCAATATGACTGGAGTGATACTTCCGTCTTGACATCACATCCAATACACTACGATTCTCAATATACCTAGCATTGGCGTACACAGAACCGGTTAGAGTCCTAGAAGACCTCAACCAAAGTATATTGATTGTCGTAAGCATTAGCGATGCAAGTCTCAGGTTAAGACTATACACACCTACCTTGATTTCGGCCTCCATAGACACATAGTCATAATACCAATGGGGATTCCGAAGGGTCTATCCAGAGCGAAGCTGTTTCCCGTACCATCGGTGAAACACAACCTCTTATCGCACTTGCATAAGTATCCAATACTTATATATATGAGAACTATGCCGTTGTGCCCTCACAACGCGCACAAGTGCAATACTAGCCTATTCCGCATTATCGATGTCCAGTCTCGATAATACTCCGACTAGGGATATTTAATGATTAATCCTTCGTGGACTGATACTGTCTCATATCATTCTCAATCCAGGAACTAATCATAGGGACCTCTCTTCATTTATTATCTAAGGTGATCTAATCACAAATGATGAGAGTGCAATTTCCTTGTCACATAGTTAATTTGTACAAACAACACTATGATCTGTACAAATAGTGACGCTATGGGTCATATTATCCAACAAGTTGGACTCGCGCAACAAATCAAATCGTTGTTTGAACATTGGATGGTCATTAATTCAAAGATTAATTAATTGATAGATTGATTGAATAACATGCTGTGTGAATACTTGGATATATGCATGAAATGTATATCAGATGGATATTAGAAATGTGGGGGAAATTTTGGTAATAAATTAGAATTTATAAATGGACCTGCATGTCCAGCCTATTACTCTTTTCTCATTGTATTTCTCTTCTCACAAATTCCCCTCATGTAATGAGGTTTCTTTAGAAGTATTATGTAAATGGGTAGAAGTATGAATAGTGCTAGCGGGAGAGATGAAAGGGAGAGATTTGTTCTAGGAATAATTTGTGTATATCCATCCGAATATCATTATTATTTTATTCATGCCTTATTATGATTTTAGAATACATGCTTAAGGGTGTATGATGTGACCTAATCAAAGATAATAAATTGGTTTCCAATTTACGCGAAAAACCCTCATTCAATATTAAGCGTTTTTCCTTCTATTGAGTGATTCTCTCTAAAGATCCAAGATTGGCATTGGTTTGTTGGCCTAATTCAAGACCCTTGTCCATCTCGGATGTGTTTGAATCACGAAAGTTTTGTTCCATATCGTACGTCTTGGGCAAGTTGTGATTTGTTGGCCAAAGTCAAGGTCAATTCTTATTCATCAACCTCGATTATGAAGCTTTCCCACTGTCAATGGGTCGCGCTTAACTAGAATCATTAAGCTTGTTGAGCTAGAGCCAAGGCTTAGTTGATTTAGCCGAAAAACGTTAGGAAATATATTGGATATATTTACATATATTGGATATATGTTTCGGACTTGGAGGTCAACCTACTGGATCTAGGAATTGGATGGGATCCAATTGATCTTAGAGATCTACCCAGTTAAGTTTCATACAACTTGTTGGCCAAATTCAAGGTTGTGTGTTATTTAACGGGATCCTAGCCCACCAGGAAACTAGGTTTCCCGAGTACTCAACATAGGGTTAGAGGCTCGCCGAAAAATAGTGGGAGACAAATATTAAATTTTCAATTTCGTTTAAATACTTGCCAATACGCGCTCATTTCGTTTTTCGTCATTAATTATTTATAAATATATTAGTTGGACTAATATTCGATTGTTGTTTTAATTGAAAAATTGGACTGTATTCAAACTACTTCATTTATAGTTGGTTATATAATTGGATTATTGTAATCAATACATTTGAATTTAACCGATCATTTATAGTTGGTTATATAGTTAGACTATAGTAATCATTACATCTGATTGTACCCAAAATTATTGATTGGATAGTTGGACTATAGCAATCAAGATGACTTGAAAGATTAGCATCAAATGACATAATCCTAGTTGAAAAAATGTCTTTTACAACTTTAATTTTTATATTGGGAAATGAATCTCAGGATAGTCCTGAGAGTTGAGAAGTTACTATATTTGATAGAGAAACCTCTCGGGCCTAAGCCCGGAGTTGAGCAAATAGTAGAGCATGAGCTTTGGAAGATTCATGGTGATGATAACTTTAGTGCTCAATCCTTTATGCTTGCTGCAATGACACTTTAATTTTGTCGTCAAAACTAAGGGTTAGATCCTTATACCATGATGTTGAAATTAAAGGATCTTCATAGATCTAACATTAGATATTAGAAGTACGAATTGCAAAAGAAGCTCTTTCGCTCACGTATGTCAGAAGGTACGTCTGTCGAGCACTAGTTGTCGCAGATGATTGCTGACATCGAACAGCTAAGTTAGCTGGGCATTACCTACATGGCCGAGACTTCCAAAGATTTGATCTTATTGTCTCTGCCCGAATGCTGGGCCAGGTTCATTATGAACCAAGAGAAAACTCTTGGAGAGTTGATGGCTATGCTCAAAGAAGCACAACCAAAACTTCTAAAAGGGCAAGAAGCGCAAGGCGCCTCTTACTTCGACATTCTAGAAGGCCAATGCTTGGCCGAAGGCTTATGGGGATGTGAAAATAAGGGCAAAGGCAAAATTATCATAGTCTTCTGGGAAGACAAATGACATATCCCAAGATGTCTGCCTAAATTGTGGCAAACGGGGTCACTGGAAGCGTGACTGTCATATGGACAAGGTAGACATGAAGGAAGTGAAGACGGGCAAGGCTCCGACTTCAGATATGTTTGTTATAAACATGTCCAATACTAGATTTAAAATTGGATTTTTGATACTGGATGTGGAAAATACATAAATATATGTATTGATGTGCAGAATCTGATGATTAGCAGGAGACTGGCTTCAGATGAGATCGACATGCGAGTCGGAAATGGGACAGAGTCACGTTTTGATCGTAGGAACCTAAGTTTTGGAACTGCCCATTCGTCATGTACTTAAATTAGGAAACTATTATAATGTACCTAGTTTGACTAGAAACATTATCTCTATATCTAGTTAACCCATTGCAGGTATACCTTTATGTTCCAGAACACTAGGTGTATTGTGTATAAAGATGATATTGAGATATACACATTAGATGTGAATAACAGTACTTATATTTTGAATATAAACAAATCTCAAACATATAACATGACAAACAAATGGCTCAAACTGAATTAATCAGATGAGATTTATTTGTGGCATTGTTATCTGGGACACGTTAACAAGACTCGTATATCCACACTTTCAAAGAGTGAATACTAGGACGGATTTGATTATAATTCAAATGATGTCTACGAATCTAGTTTATTGGGAAAAGTGCCTAAAACACCTTTTACTTGGTAAAAGTGCAAGTGCCACCAATCTGTTAGCCCTCGTTCATAGTGACGTAAGTGGGCCCATGTCTAGCTAGGCTAGAGGTGGATATAAATACTTCGTAACCTTTACAGATTTGGCATCGCGTTACGGTTATGTGTATCTTATGAAACACAAATCGGAAATATTTGATATATTCAAAGAGTTTCGACACGAAGTAGAAAAACAGACTGGCAAAAGTATTAATACATTGCGGTTGGACCGTGGTGGAAAAATACTTAAGCAATAACTTTCTTGATTACTTGAAAGATTATGGTATCCTTTCACAGTGAACTCCTCCTGGAACACCTCAATTGAATGGTGTGTCCGAACGGAGAAACCGAACCTTGATGGACATAGTAAGGTCAAGGATGAGTCGCTCTGAGCTACCAATTTCCTTCTAGGGATACGTATTGAATAGTGCAATACTTATTTTGAATAAGGTTCTGTCAAAGTCTGTTGGACAGACTCTGTATGAAATATGGACAGGAAAGAAACCGGGTTTCTCATTCCTGAAGATTTGGGAATGCTGGGCATATGTTTGGATGGTACCAAACTAGAACCCAAATCGGATAAGTGCCTATTTGTAGGTTGTCATAGGGAAACCAAAGTATAGTACTTATACAACTCACAAGAGAACAATGTAATTGTTGCTCTCCATGCGGTTTTCCTAAGATAAATACCTAAATGCAGTGGTAAGTGGGAGGAAAGTAAAACTCGATGAAAATCGGAGTAATACTGTTCCAGACACTGAGTCCTCATGGAACACCAACAGTTCATCTGGGATGAAACTGTACCAATAATCTTCGAATACACAAGAACCGCGTAGGTTTGAGAGAGAGAGTCAGAAAACAACCTGGGAGGTATGGGTTTGTGATCTCACCTCATGTAGATATCAATCTTATTGAGGAAGACGAATCGACTATGTATGAGGAAGTGATACAAGATATCGATTCCTTTTATGGCAAAGTGCCATGAAGTCCGAAATGGATTCCATGTATACAACCAAGTTTGGATACTGGTTGACGTACCAGAAGACATTATGCCTATTGGAAGCAAATGGGTCTTCTTGGTGAAGACAAACATGGATGGCAACATACAAATGTACACAGCTAGACTTGTACAGAAAGGGTATTTTCAACGACATGGTGTCGACTATAACGAAATTTTTTCACCTATTGCCATGATTAAATCCATTCGGAAAATGCTTGCAAGTGCTGCATATTTCATTTATGAAATATGACATCTGAACGTCAAAACCGCTTTCCTTAACGGAAACCTTTTGGAGGATGTTTTATACAACAACCTGACGGTTTTATCGTGCCAAAACATGCAAATAAGATTTGCAAGTTAATTCGATCCATTTATGGATTGAAGCAAACATTGTGTTCTTGGAACCAACATTTTGATGAGATCATATTACAATATGGTTTCATTTAATATGAAAATGATTCTTGTGTATATAAGAAGATTAGTGGGAGCGCACTGACATTGGATGTTCTATACATTGATGATGTATTATTTCTTTGAAATAACATTCCCATGTTAACAATCGGTGAAAGCTTGGCTTTCATTAAAATTCTCCATGGAATAAGTGGGAGATGCAACCTTTATTCTAGGAATAAAGATCTACTGTGATAGATCTAAACGTTGTTGGCAATCTCCAAAAACTCGTATATTGAAAGATATGTACGTGACCTGGTGTCTCATATGCTTTGAGCATATGGAGTCACAATTAGGCCGATCCAGGTGATGGTCACTGGATTGATGTTAAGAACATCCTTAAGTATCTTAGGCTACAACGCAGGTTAAGGAACCGCAGTCTCATCAACGATCCAAGTATGTACTTCAACGATTGCATCTGATTCGTCAGATCATACATCGTGGTGATGTGATGATCGAATAAAACGCATCAGATGATAACATTGCAAATCCGCTGATGAAAGCTGTTTCTCAGCAGAATTTGGAGCGACCCGTACATAGTTCAGGTGTAGGACACTTGAGTGATTGGCTATAGGCCAAGTGGGAGATTGTTGGATAATTATGACCCATATCATCACTATTGTACAGAACATGGTGTTGTTGTACAAATTAACTATGTGACAAAGGAAATTGCTATTTTATCATTTATAATTGGATTACCGGGATATATAAATGATAAAAGTCCATATGATTAGTACCCGATTAAAAAGATATGAGACAATATTAATCCACGTAAGGTTTAATCATTAAATATCCATAGTCGTAGTATTATTGAGACTGGACATCGATAATGCGGAATATGCTAGTATTACACTTGTGCGTGTTATGGAAGCGTAACGACATAGTTCTCATATATTTGGGTATTGGATACTCATGCAAGTGTAATATGAGGTTCTGTTTACCGATAGTACGGAAACAGCTTCGCTCTGGATAGACCCCTCAGAATCCCATTGATAGTATGACTATGTGTTTATGGGAATCCGAATCAGGGTAGGTGTATTTGGTCTTAACCTGAGACTTGCATCGCTAATACTTGCAACAATCAGTATACTTTGGTTTTGGTCATACATGGCTTTAACAGGTTCTGTGTATGCCTCTTCTGGGTATACTGAGAATTATAGTGTATTGAGTGTGATGTCAAGAAGGAAGTATCACTTCAGTCATATGAAGATGATGATCACACAGGGATACAGAATTGGTACTCTCTTAAATGCTGCAGCTATCGGGATAATATGACAAAGTCATGATAATCCGATTAAAGAGACTAGTTGATGTTGATCCGATATGTGCTTCGTACGAGGCATACACAATTCCAGCCCTAGGCCTAGCATGTGACATCCGATACTGGATCGTAATACGCAATACTACGTATACTACGCCTGACAAAGATTACATATTCCTTAAAAGAATATTTCTGGAGAATTGGGTAGGCACGATGCTTTGCTAGAAGCCAACCATGTCTTGTAAATCGGTAAGAACGTGGTACCAGGTATGCACATGTTCGGATAATCCGATGACCAGATTTACTGTCACATATCCATGGATCTCATGGGTCGTTTCCCGAAGATTCACCGATGACGTTTGACTCGAACATAATTAATCTGGGATTAATTATAAGAGAGAGAAAATTAATCTGGGATTAATTATGGTGAGAATTTATCTGGGATAAAATTCAATTAAAAGAGAGAGAGAGCGATTAATTTAGAATTAATCGATAAAATAATATATTCGATATATTAAATGAAATTAGATTTCATAACGGAATTAAAATTAGATTTTAATTCGGGCGAACGAATTAATTTTGAATTAATTCGCGAGCGACTTTAATAGTAATTTTGCTAGGCATAATTATTTAATTAAATTTGATTTAATTAAGTCACAATGGAAAATTCGTTAATTCAGAATTAACGAACCCGAGCCCAGAATGTGTTTGCGGGCCCACTCAGATTTTGAATTAAAGTGGGGCCCACACAAGTCAAATCACCTAGTCAACTTTATCAACTTTTGGTTGATAGAAGTTGGTGGAATTTTGGTAACTTGTCTTACACACAAACAGGTTTTGTGTACGCCTCTTCTAGGTATATTGAGAATCGTAGTGTATTGGGTGTGATGTCAAGATGGAAGAATCAATTCAGTCATATGGAGATGATGATCACGCAGGATACGGAACTGGTACTCTTGTATGCTGCAGCTATCAGGATAATATGACAAGGTCATGATTGTCCGATATAGAGACTAGTTGCTAGTGATCCGATTTATGCTTCGTATGGGGCAGACACAATTCCAGCCCTAGGCCTTGCATGTGACATCTGATACTGGATCGTAATACGCAATACTACATATACTACGCCTGCCAATGATCTTGTATTCCGCTGGAGAATATTTCTGGAGAATTGGGTAGACACGGTGCTTTCCTAGAAGCCAACCATGTCTTGTAAATCGGTAAGAACGTGGTACTAGGTACGCACGTATTTAGATAGTCCGATGACCGTATTTACTGCCAACATATCCAGGGATCTCTTGGGTCGCTTCCCGAAGATTCACCGATGATATTTGACTCGAACATAATTAATCTGGGATTAATAATGAGAGAGAAAATTAATTTGAAATTAATTACGGTAAGAATTTATCTGGGATTAATTTACAGAGAGAAAATTAATCTGGGATTTATTGCGTCGAGAATTTATCTGGGATTAAATTCGTCGAGAAAAGAGAACGCGATTAATTTGGAATTAATCGGCAAAGTAAATTTAATAGTGAAATTGGATTTTTCTATTTAATTTATTTAATTGGGCTAAAATAATATATTAGATATATTAATTGAAATTGGATTTCAATACAAAAATAAAATTGGATTTCAATTCTAGCGAACGAATTAATTTAGAATTAATTCGTAAGCGACTTTCTTAATAATTTTGCAAGGTATTATTATTTAATTAAATTAGATTTAATTACGTCGCGACGAAAAATTTGTTTAATCGGATTAAACGAAACCGGGCCCAAAGTGTGTTGTTTGAAAAATTTCTTAATATCAAACTTTTCTTCTTTACGAACCCTTCTAAATCACCGATTTGACCAAGTATACAGATAATCAACACCTCTCACTTCCTCCAATTCACACTCCCTAATTGCCTGACAAAACTCTACCATTTGTTTGGGGTATGTATCCATTCTTTTTTTCCTCATTATCCATAATCTCATTAAAGTTGCCTGTAGACACTGTATTTTTGCATAAAGCCCATTGATGATCCTTGTATGGAGGCACTACCCGATAAGTCGTGGAAGTCGCGGGGAACGCATGCCGGAAGGGAAAAATCTAAAATTAATAGCTCGTCAAATTTAAATTCGCTAGTTAGCCGCGAGTTCGCTTAGTCGATTCCTATTTTAAACCTTAATCTTGGCCCAAAACCCCCCACCCATCCAAAGCCCATACGTACCCATCCAAAGCCCATATGCACCCATCCAAAGCCCAATTGCATAACCCTAACCCTAATGCACCACTATAAAAGATACCTTAAAAAAAACCCAAATCTCTCTCAAACTTACACGAAAACCTTCAAAACACACAAAAAAATCACAAACAGAACCCAAAAAAACCCTAGCCTCTCACCTCCATCATCTTCCCCACACAGCCACGACTATCTCTTCCCTCTATCAACCCTGAAGCTGCCCATCACGCCCCTCACTCACACACGACGAGCACACTCCTCTCAACCAACAAACAAAGCCAGCCCCGACAAAGACACACGGAAACCTAACAAAAAAAACCCTAAATAGCCTTGCCTCTCTCTTCTTCCCAAGCAACAACTCTCGGCTCTTCTTCCATTCACACTCTCGGCAGGAGCAGAAAACGCAGAAAAACAGCAGCAGAAAATGCAGGAAAACATCGGGTAAAAATAGAGAAAACAGCGAGCGGAAATAGCGAACCAGCGAACCAGACAAAACAGCAGAAACATTAACCCTTCCGGTGACATCCCAATGCACTCCCGAGAAGCGACTTAAAAGGTATGACCTGAGGGCACCCTTTGTTATATTTTATTTTGTTGTCCTGGAAATGGCATGCTTGGTTGGATGTGGGATACGTCCAACCGGGCATGCGAAGTCCTACATTGAAAACGGTCAAATTATTTGGTCACATATTTATTATTCCACAATTATTTTGTGTTATTTATCTTCCTTGTTATTTCACGTATTTGTCTCTTCGGTTATTTATTGTTATATGCCTTATCATATTTCATGTATTTCAACATTGGGTTAATGATTGCTTTGTGTTAATGCTTGAGTGTTGCCTCTCGTGGTATATCGGATGGAAATCCAGACATAAATTCCGTAGCCAAATCCGAATGGACGGTAGTGCGGTTTGTACTTGGGATACAACTCCACGTACCGCTTGAGAAACATTCACGCACGTGTTTATGTCATTTTAGATACCACTTTGGTAATCTTCGTTCGAATCGTTTCTGAACGCTACTCGAACGCATGCATTCTGATTTACCACGCTATCCCGTACTGTTCGAACGTGTTTTTGAACGCTACAAGAACACACATACAGTGAACCAACTTCTCTTTATCATATTTTATGCATGTTTGCCTCTTTGGTCATTTCTTTTACATTACGCACTTAATCATTTCTCTTTATTATTAACGCTTTTACTATTATTATTTATTTACATTTTCACACTTCTTTGTTTAATATGTTTATGGAATTATGCATTTACCTTCATTTTTATTTACGTTTATGGGTGTGGAAACTTGTGTGTTGATTAAATTATCTTGCATGTGTTGCATAAGACTTGGTTATATTATTACATAAATCCTTTCATTACAATTGGCATAAGTAAGGGACCATTCCGACCCCAATGGTTTGAGGTCTTCCCTTGCGAGGGGTGAGTGCGACCTTAAATCATTTCCCAGTTCACACTGGGTGGCGACTCCAATTATTCTCCAGTTTATTCCCCTGCGGGCTACTCCATACTCCCGACGGGCCGTGAGCCCGGACAACATCGCCGTACCTTTGTGTGCCGTGTCCACAGTCTGGCGACTCTACTGGGGATAGAGAATCGGCCCCCTAAATAATGCATTGTAATGTTTATGATCTGTGCTTCGATTTTCCAGGTCTCATATATTTTGCATCATGCATACACGCATCATGTTAACCCATGTGTCTTAAAAGCCATCATAGATATCCGTTGGGTTAGAGATAAAAAAAAGGGTTTGTTAAGAAGAGTTTAGCAAACATGGATATCGGGGAAAAGGAAATCGAGAAATAGAAAACTTTACGGCAATGATAGAAAGACCATGGTGGGCCCAAAAAAAAGAGAAAAAAAAAGAGAAAAAAATTGTTTATTTTTAGTCATTAATAGTTAGGCATAAGTCCAATGATGAAATAGTTTGCTTTATGGTGAAATCTTAGGAACGATAAACTCTTGACGTGCTTTTATCTCATACTTTGGGTATTTGATCTATTTTAGACTCGTAAGCACTTATTTATAAGTTCTTAACAGTGAAAACCTGAGTAGTCGACAATATGACTAGTTGAAAAAATTGTAGGTCGGTGAATGACCGTTTGCTTAGACGTCTATCTTGACTTGCTTGTGTTATGATGTGTGGTATGGTTGAAAATAAAAGAAAAGTCTCTAAAGAAAACACCTATAACCGATAAGCGTGAAGCTACCTATGGGCGAGTATTAGAACCACCTGTTAGTGTTCCTAGAACATGCCAATGATCTAATAAGCAAGAAAAGGTGTTCATAAATTCATTATAAGTTGCAAAATTACTTACATTGAATGGATTTGAGCTTTTAAAATTTTTGAGAAGAAGATCTCCAAGATGCTTCCTTTGTTGATTCCAAGCTTTGAGTTGTGAATGAAGATCTCCAAGATCCAACCTTTGTGTTGATTCCAAGCTTTGAGTTGTTTCCCTATCACCTTTGTTGATTCCTTGAAGTGCTAGCTAACTTGATTTTGCAACAAAATCAAAGAGAGAAGAATTAGGAAGCTCACGCCCACATGAAGAGTATTAGGGTTTGTGTTTGTGAGATGTGTTACCAAAAGAGAGAGAGAGATTCCTTTTGGTAAAAACCAATTTACCCTTTTCACCTAAACAAGGTGGTTGGGTAAATGGTTTCACCAAAACCATTCCAAGGTGGTTGGAAAGTAAATGGTTTGGCATAAATGCCAACTACCCTCCCAACTACCACATGTGAAGTGGGCCCCACATTTGAATTCAAAATTCAAATGTCTCTACGAACATTTACCGCGGCTCGGATCCATTTAATCCGATTAAACGAACTTTCGTCGCTAAATAATTAAATCTAATTTAATTAAATAACGATGCCTCGCAAATATATTACGAATGTCGTTTACGAATTAATTCTAAATTAATTCGTTCGTTCGTATTAAAGTCCGACTTTAATTTCGTAATGAAATCCAATTCATATTAATATATCCGATATATTAATTTTAGCCCATACGAATAAATTAAATAGAAAAATCAAATTTAAATATTAAATTTATTTTACCGATTAATTCCAAATTAATCATGCTCTCTCTCTTTCGAACACATTTAATCCCAGATTAAATAATGCTTCAATTAATCCCAGATTAATTTTCTCTCTCTTAATTAATCCCAGATTAATTCTAATCGAGTCAACTGTCATCGGTGAATCTTTGGGAAGCGACCCAAGAGATCTCTGGATATGTTGGCAGTAAATCCGGTTATCGAACTATCCGATAAAGTGAGTACCTCGTACCTCGTGCTTACCGATTTATAAGACATGGTTGGCTTCTAGCAAAGCACCGTGCCTACCCAATTCTTCAGAAATATTCTTACTGGAATATATAATCTATGTCAGGCGTAGTATACGTAGTATTGCGTATAGCGATCCAGTATCAGATGTCACGTGCAAGGCCTGGGGCTGGAATAATGTCTGCCCCGTACGAAGCACATATCGGATATCAAGCAACTAGTCTCTTTGAATCGGATAATCATGACCTTGTCATATTATCCCGATGGTTGCAACACAATAGAGAACTAGTTCTGAATCCCTGCGTGATCATCATCTCCATATGTCTGAAGTGATACTTCCGTCTTGACATCACATCCAATACACTACGATTCTCAATAAACCCAATAGAGGCGTACACAGAACCTGTTAAAGCCCTGGATGACCAAAACCAAAGTTTACTGATTGTCGCAAGTACTAGCGATGCAAGTCTCAGGTTAAGACCAAATACACCTACCCTGAAGCGTACTCCCATAGAGATATATACATACTACCAATGGGATTCCGCGGGGTCTATCCAGAGCGAAGCTGTTTTCCGTACCATCGATAAAACACAACCTCCTTTCGCACTTGCATAAGTATCCAATACTTAAATAAATGAGAACTATGCAGTTATGCCCTCATAACGCGCACAAGTGCAATACTAGTCTATTCCGCATTATCGTTGTCCAATCTCGATTATACTACGACTAGGGATATTTAATGATTAAACCTTTATGGATTGATACTGTCTCATATCATCTCAATCTGAAACTAATCATTAGGACTTTTACCATTTATATATCAAAGTAAATAAATTACAAAACGGTAAAAGACAATTTCATTACAACATAGTTAATTTTATACAAAAACACAATGTCTTTTACAAACAGTGACGCTATGGGTCATAATTGTCTAACAATCTCCCACTTGGCCTATAGCCAGTCACTCAAGCATCTAATATCTGAACTATGTATATGTCTCTCAAACTTTTACTGTGAAATAGCTTTCGTCAGCGGATCTGCAATGTTGTCATCTGATGCAACCTTATCGATCTTCACATCGCCATGATATATGATCTCACGAATCAGATGGAAACGTCGAAGAACATGCTTGGATCGTTGATGAGATCGTGGTTCCTTAGCCTGCGCTATAGCCCCGTTATTTTCACAATACAATTGAACGGGCTCAGCTGCTAACGAGACTACTCCTAATCCAATTAGGAATTTAATGATCCAAACTGCCTCTTTTGCTGCTTCAGCTGCAGCAATATACTCCGCTTTTGTTGTTGAATTGGCAACAGTCTCTTGCTTGGAAGATTTCCAGCTTACTGCTCCGTTGTTCAAACAAAATATGTACCCGGATTACGACTTAGAGTCGTCTTTATCGGTTTGGAAACATGCATCGGTATATCCAGTTACCTCAAGTTCTCCATCTCCATAAACTAAGAAAGCATCCTTAGTTCGTCTAAGATACTTAAGGATGTTCTTAACCGCCATCCAGTGACCATCACCTGGATCGACCTGATAGCGACTACACATGCTCAAAGCATACGAGACATCAGGTCGCGTACATATCATGACATACATGATCGATCCGACTGCCGAGGCGAACGGTGTCCGAATCATGTTGTTTCTCTCATCTTGAGTTTTAGGACACATGTCCTTAGATAGAGTGATGCCATGTGACACTGGTAACAGTCCCCTCTTGGACTGATCCATATTGAATCTTTTCAACACTTTGTCAATGTACGTGCTCTGGGAGAGTCCAATCAGCTTTCTAGATCTATCCCGATAGATCTTTATTCCTAGAATATAGGTTGCTTCTCCCAGATCTTTCATGGAGAATTTTAATGAAAGCCAAGCTTTCACCGATGTTAACATGGGAATGTCATTGCCCATAAGCAATACATCATCAACATAAAGGACAATAAAATCCAGTGCTATCCCGCTAACCTTCTTATATACACAAGGATCATCTTCGTTTTGAATGAAATCATATTCTTTTATGATCTCATCAAAATGTTGGTTCCATGACCGCGATGCTTGCTTCAGTCCATAAATGGACCGATTTAACTTACAAACCTTGTTTGCAAGTCTAGGCACGATAAAACCGTCAGGCTGTTGCATATAAACATCCTCCAAAAGGTTTCCGTTAAGTAAAGCGGTTTTAACGTCCATCTTCCATATCTCGTAATCGAAATATGCAGCAATAGCAAGCATTATCCGAATGGATTTAATCATGGCAACGGGTGAGAAAGTTTCATCATAATCGACACCATGTCGTTGACGATACCCCTTCGCTACAAGCCTAGCTTTGTACGTTTGTACATTGCCATCCATGTCGGTCTTCTTCTTGAAGACCCATTTGCATCCAATAGGCTTTACGCCTTCTGGTGCATCAACCAGTGTCCAAACTTGGTTGGTGTACATGGAATCCATTTTGGACTTCATGGCCTCTTGCCATAAAGCGGAATCGATATCTTGTATCGCTTCCTCATACGTAGCCGGTTCGTTATCCTCAATGAGATTAATATCTACATGAGGTGAGATCAGAAACCCATACCTCTCAGGTTTTTCCTGACTCTCTCCGACCTACGCGGTCCTTGTGTAATAGAAGATTGTGGTACAGTCTCATCCGGATGGAATGCTCTTGTTACGTTGAGGATTCTATGCCAGGAACAGTATCACTCCGATTTTCATCGAGTTCTACCTTCCTCCCACTAACCACTGCATTTAGGAATTCCTTTTCAAGGAAAACCGCATGTAGAGCAACAAATACCTTGTTCTCTCGTGGGTGATAGAAGTAATATCCTTTGGTTTCCCTATGATATCCTACGAATAGGCATTTATCCGATTTGGGCTTAAGTTTGGTACCTTCCAAACATTTGACGTATTTCCAGCATCCCCAAATCTTCAGGAATGAGAAACCCGGTTTCTTTCCTGTCCATATCTCATACGGAGTCTGTTGTACAGACTTTGACGGAACCTTATTCAAAATAAGAATTGCACTGTTTAATGCATATCCCCAGAAGGAAATAGGTAGCTCAGTGCGACTCATCATAGACCTAACCATGTCCAACAAAGTTCGGTTTCTCCGTTCGGATACACCGTTTAATTGTGGTGTTCCAGGAGGAGTCCACTATGAAAGAATACCATATTCTTTCAAGTAATCTAGAAACTCATTGCTCAAGTATTCACCACCACGGTCCGACCGTAATGTCTTTATACTCATGCCGGTCTGTTTTTCAACTTCGTGTCGAAACTCTTTGAATTTCTCAAAATTTTCCGACTTGTGTCTCATAAGATACACATAACCATAACGCGATGCATCATCCGTAAATGTTACGAAGTATTCATATCCACCTCTAGCCTGGCTAGACATGGGCCCACATACATCACTATGAACCAGGGCTAACAGTTCGGTGGCACGTTCACCTTTACCGCTAAAAGGTGATTTAGGCATTTTGCCTAATAAGAAAGATTCACAGACATCATATGAATTTGGATAAAATCCGTCCAAGTACCCACTCTTCGAAAGTGTGGATATGCGAGTCTTATTTATGTGTCCCAGACGACAATGCCACATATAAGTTTCATCTTTGTTACTCGTTTTGAGCCTTTTGTTTGTTACATTATATGTTTGAGATTGATTTATATTCAAAATATAAAGACCATTATTAGCATCAGCAGAACATATCTCAAAATCATCTTTATAAACAAAACACCCAGTGTTTCGGAATACAAAAGTGTACCCGCATTGGGTCAAACAAGATACAGAGATAACATTCATAGTCAAACTAGGTACATAATAACAATCTGAAAGTTTAAGTACATGCCCCGAAGGCAGTTCTAAAACAAAAGTGCCAACGGCCAAAACGGTGACTGGTGCCCTATTTCCGACGCGTAGATCAATCTCCCCTGAGGTCAGTCTCCTGCTAATCTGCAGATCCTGCACATCAGTACATATGTGAGTACCACAACCAGAATCAAAAATCCAATTTTAAAAACTAGAAGTAGTCATGTTTATTTCAATAACAAACATACCTAAAGCCGGTGCCTTGCCCGCTTTAATCTCCTTCTGGAGCGCCTTGTACTCGTGGCAGTCACGCTTTCAGTGACCCCGCTTGCCGCACTGGAGGCAAACATCCTGAGATTTGTCCTTAGGCTTCCCAGAAGCCTTTGACGATTTGGCCTTGCCCTTTATTTTATGCTTCTTCTTCTTCTTCTTCACACCTCCAGTCGCCTTGGGCCCAGCCCTCGGTGTCTGAGATGTCGAAGCAAAGTGCGCCTCGTGCTTGTTGCCCTTAAGCAGCTCTTTCTCGGCTTCCTTGAGAATTGACAATAAGTCTCCAAGAGTATCATCAGTGTTCATCAAATTATAGTTTATGATGAACTGTCTCCAAGTGTCGGGGAGAGATTGCAAGACCATATCTATGGTAATGTCAGCCTCAAAGACTATCCCCATCTCAGCCAGCTCATCTATGTCAGAAATCATCTGTGCCACATGGGACTCAACAGACATGCGTTCTGACATACGTGAATGGAAGAGCTTCTTTAGTAACTCATATCTCTGCGACCTTTGGTTAGATCGGTGAAGATCGTGCAACCTCGCCAACATGTTATATGGATCCAAGTCCCTGTTCTGTCGACGGAAATGCTGAGTCATAGAAGCAAGCATAATAGACTGAGCAGTATCGCAATCATCATTGTGAGTCTTCCAAAGCTCCAGCTCAAGTAGCTCATCAGGTTTGGGCTTAGGCCCAAGAGGTCTCTGTATAGTATATAGCAGCCTCTCGGCACCAAGGACTATCCTTAGATTCATTTCCCAATCGGCAAAGTTCGTGCCCTTGAAGACATTTTCGCCTATGATAATGTCTTAGACATTTCCCTTTCCAGTCATCTTGACCATGATAGTCCAACTATCTAGTCAACGATATTTGGGTACAGTCTAACTGTTACAAGAAAAAATAACATTGTATTAATATCGGATGGATATGTCACAAATTGTTCCTAGAACAAATCACTCTTTTTCCTCTCCCCGGCTAGAACTATTCTAACTTCTACTCAATAACATAATACAATAAAGAAACCTCATTTACAGTGAGGGGAATTGGTGAGAAGAGAAATACAAAGAATAAGGAGATAAAATGCTGGATACGCAGGTCCAATTTAATAAATTCTAAATTTATTACAATTTCCAAAATTTCCCTCGCCCTTCTAATATCCATCCGATATACATTATTCATACAACACATTCATATATTCATACAAATCATGTTATTCAATCAATCTAATCCAATTAATTAATCTTTGAATTAATGATCATCCAATGTTCAAACAACATTTTGATTTGCGCGAGTCAAACTCGTTAAGAATAAATACTCAAAGTAGTATTCTTGAATTATATTGAATTAACTACAACTTTAAATCCATTTATTTGTATTCAATACTAATTTCAATTTAATTCCAAATTAAATATTTACACTTATTTATTTGCCTTAAAGACTTGGATTCCAAATCCAATCTTAATGGGTCTCAAAGGCCCAATAACATCCAATGTCATTTTAATTAAAGTCAAATGGGCTTTTAATTGATTCTAAAGGCATGGGCTTTGGCCATAATGGATCAAACCCAAAATGCCAAGGCCCAATAGGAATCACCTTATTGCCAACAAATCAATTTAGGCCCATTAGGCCCAATTATATTCTTTAAAGGGCCAAGTGATGTATTTGGACTTTATGGAATTGGTTTTGGGCCCAATTGGATCCAATCCAAAAGTCCAAAACCAAACTTGGTCAAACCAAGCCCATTAAGCCCAAATACACACTTTTAGCCCAATTCATAATTTAATGGCTTATTAACATAATTATAATATTCCAAATATCACAATTATTTTAATTAAAGTGTATTAGCCATGATTAATTATTTAAACTCAATATTTCCAAAATACCAATTAACTTAATTAATCATGCTTAATCCATCAATTTATGCTCAACACAAATTGAAGCCAAAACACATCATTTCATGCTCAACATGCTCTTGAATTTAACATAAACATTATTGACTTTGATTCTAATCTAATCAAACCAACAATCAACATTTATATCATGCTTTAAACACATCCAATGTTGTTAAAAAAATTTCAAAGTAGTAGTCCACTGTCATGACTTTCGGCCAAGGTAATGGGATTATCAAATTTTGATCCAATCAATATTTCACAAATCTAATCATGCATAACTCTAAGTTAACATAATCTAAGCATGCTCAAAGCATCAATTTGAAGAAATCAGATTCAAAACATCAAAGCCCCAAATTTTAGTCTTATGAACCCTAAAATTTTCATGCTTAAAATTGGCTCTTGATACCATTGTTAGTGTTCCTAGAACATGCCAAGGATCTAATAAGCAAGAAAAGGTGTTCATAAATTCATTATAAGTTGCAGAATTACTTACATTGAATGGATTTGAGCTTTTAAAATTTTTGAGAAGAAGATCTCCAAGATGCTTCCTTTGTTGATTCCAAGCTTTGAGTTGTGAATAAAGATCTCCAATATCCAAAATTTGTGTTGATTCCAAGCTTTGAGTTGTTTCCCTATCACATTTGTTGATTCCTTGAAGTGCAAGCTAACTTGATTTTGCAACAAAATCAAAGAGAGAAGAACTAGGAAGCTCACGCCCACAAAAAGAGTATTAAGGTTTGTGTTTGTGAGATGTGTTACCAAAAGAGAGAGAGAGATTCCTTTTGGTAAAAACCAATTTACCCTATTCACCTAAACAAGGTGGTTGGGTAAATGGTTTCACTAAAACCATTCCAAGGTGGTTGGAAAGTAAATGGTTTGGCATAAATGCCAACTACCCTCCCAACTACCACATGTGAAGTGGGCCCCACATTTGAATTCAAAATTCAAATGTCTCTACGAACATTTACCGCGGCTCGAATCCGTTTAATCCGATTAAACGAACTTTCGTCGCTAAATAATTAAATCTAATTTAATTAAATAACAATGCCTCACAAATATATTACGAACGTCGTTTACGAATTAATTCTAAATTAATTCGTTCGTTCGTATTAAAGTCCGACTTTAATTTCGTATTGAAATCCAATTCATATTAATATATCCGATATATTAATTTTAGCCCATACGAATAAATTAAATAGAAAAATCAAATTTAAATATTAAATTTATTTTACCGATTAATTCCAAATTAATCATGCTCTCTCTCTTTCGAACACATTTAATCCCAGATTAAATAATGCTTCAATTAATCCCAGATTAATTTTCTCTCTCTTAATTAATCCAGATTAATTCTAATCGAGTTAATTGTCATCGGTGAATCTTTGGGAAGCGACCCAAGAGATCTCTGGATATGTTGACAGTAAATCCGGTTATCGAACTATCCGATAAAGTGAGTACCTCGTACCACGTGCTTACCGATTTACAAGACATGGTTGGCTTCTAGCAAAACACCGTGCCTACCCAATTCTTCAGAAATATTCTTACTGGAATATATAATCTATGTCAAACGTAGTATACGTAGTATTGCGTATAGCGATCCAGTATCAGATGTCACATGCAAGGCCTGGGGCTGGAATAGTGTCTGCCCCGTACGAAGCACATATCGGATATCAAGCAACTAGTCTCTTTGAATCGGATAATCATGACCTTGTCATATTATCCCAATGGTTGCAATACAATAGAGAACTAGTTCTGAATCCATGCGTGATCATCATCTCCATATGTCTGAAGTGATACTTCCGTCTTGACATCACATCCAGTACACTACGATTCTCAATAAACCCAATAGAGGCGTACACAGAACCTGTTAAAGCCCTGAACGACCAAAACCAAAGTTTACTGATTGTCGCAAGTACTAGCGATGCAAGTCTCAGGTTAAGACCAAATACACCTACCCTGAAGCGTACTCCCATAGACATATATACATACTACCAATGGGATTCCGCGGGGTCTATCCAGAGCGAAGCTGTTTTTTGTACCATCGGTAAAACACAACCTCCTATCGCACTTGCATAAGTATCCAATACTTAAATAAATGAGAACTATTTCGTTATGCCCTCATAACGCGCACAAGTGCAATACTAGTCTATTCCGCATTATCGATGTCCAATCTCGATAATACAACGACTATGGATATTTAATGATTAAACCTTTATGGATTGATACTGTCTCATATCATCTCAATCCGAAACTAATCATAAGGACTTTTACCATTTATATATCAAAGTAAATAAATTACAAAACGGTAAAAGGCAATTTCATTACAACATAGTTAATTTTGTACAAAAACACAATGTCTTTTACAAAAGAACCTTTGCACACACACACTTTGAGTCTGGCTTAGATCATTTATTCAAAGACTTGGATTTGAGTTGCATTGAATGTTTTGAAGGTTCTCTGGTTTCTATACTGGGCACTCTTTGAGGGCAATAATATGTGTAATTGTTGGGACTATTTCCTAGCATGTAATATAGTATGATGATATGGAATGCCACATCACGTTGTTCACCTTGACCTAGTGCAAACAGATTAGAGCAGAAAGCTAAATCAAGTCTGGGGGGGCGACCAATCTACCACCCGCAAATAAGGGACACAACGGGATCCTGAGTTATGGGATCAAAGAGAACTGACCAATCACCATAAAAGAACTGGAAAAAGGAAATTGTAAGCAGGCCCAGGGGGCGACTAAAGACATTTATAGGCGAAAGACACCAAAGAGCTCAAGAAAGGCCTAACCCATCGGACTAGGAAATGCATCCATGCATACATGCATACATGTCATATACGCGCAATTGTTGTTTTGTGTTCGCAGGATTTGAAGAAAAAAAAGGAAAAAAAAAGCGGCTAAGAGGAGCAACTCAATTCGGGAACAAGACCCACAACTCAAATAGGGAACAAGACCATCAACTCAATTTGGGAACAAGACCCTCAACTCATTTCGGGAACAAGACCCACAACTCAGATCGGGAACAAGACCCACAACTCAGATCGGGAACAAGACCCACAACTCAGATCGGGAACAAGACCCACAACTCAAATAGGGAACAAGACCCTCAACTCAATTTGGGAACAAGACTGTAGGCATTGCATTTTTGCATATAAGGCCCGATGATGAGTCTCGTTTGGAGACACTACCTCTTTAGTTGTGGAAGCCGCGGGAAACGGACGTTGGAAGGGTAAAGTTGGAAATTAGCATTTTGTCAGATTTAACTCGCTTGTTTCACTTCGGGTTCGCTTGTTGGACCTCTATTTTTTTAAACACACCAAACCCAATCCAAAATAATTAAAACATTTAAAACACATCTCACAAATTAAATAATTAAAACATCTAAATACATGTCACAAATTAAACTTAAATTAAATTAAAAACACATGTCACAAATTAAATTAAATTAAAATCAAATTAATTGATTTGTTTCCTATTAAAGCCATGCATAAACCTAATTCCCCTACCCTCTCACTATAAAAATAACACAAACTAAACCCTAAGACTCACGGCAGTGACCAAAAGAAAAAAAAACATAAAAAAAAACCCTAAACAGACTCTCCCCTGAACCATTCGGCTTCTCTCTCAACTGGACACCCCTCACAACCCTCGTCTCTCTCAACCATGAAACCCAAAACAAGACTCTCGCCTAGCCACTACTCTCCATAAACTCAACCTGCCCTACGCAACAACAAGCCATCAGCCCCCACACCATTGGCTTCAATATCACATTCACAGCCACAAACGATCAGCCCCCACGTCTCAACTACTTTCCACACTCGGCATCTCTCATCAAACTTGCACATTCTTCACAGCCCCACTCACGCCAATAAAAAACCTTCAACAACCACCACATACCGAAGCTACGAACAACCTCACTCAGTCCACAACTCACCGACTCATACTGACCTGCACCCTCTATAACCTCACGTAACCAGCCCCTCACCAGCCCTTGAACCTGCCTTCATCACCTTCAAAGCACACTGCTCACAAAATCCATACAGCCCTCACGCCTATAAGCCACAAACAGACCTCACACCAACAAACCCTTAACAGCCCACTGCCTCTTACGTAACACCCCTTGCCTCTTCTCACGCTAATCTCAACAACTCCAATTGCCTCACACCTCAAACCCTATCACGCCACCTACCAACAGCGCAGATAAGCCACTCACAGCCAAGAATCCAACAGCCCTCCACGTGAAGTCCCATTGCCACAAAACTCACGCTAATCGCCACAGCTTGCCCCCTCTTTTGCCTTAACGCCAACTGCGCACATAAGCCACTCACATCCAAGAATCCAGCAGCCCTCCACGTGAAGTCCCCTTGCCACACAACTCACGCTAATCGCCACAACCTGCCCCCTTTGCCTTAAAGCCAACTGCGCACATAGGCCATCTGCACCCTTACTTCACGCCTAACATAACCGATCAAACACTAAACAAACTGCGCCAAATACCCTCACGTTACTGCCCCTGAAACCAACCGACCTTAACACCTGAAACTAGCCCCTTTATACCCTAAAAAACTGTCTCGAAACCCTTCCAAAACTGCCCAGTAAAACTGCCTAAAACAGTCCCGTATTTACCATAAAACTGCACCAGAAAATACAACCCAAACAGCAGTGAAACGGAGTGAAACAGCAGCCCAACAGTGGAACATCGAGGAAAAATGTTGGATTAGTGAACCAGAAAAGTTGTAGAGCATTCTCCCTTCCATTCTCCGACGGCCGTGTAACGCGCTTTCGAGAGACGACAAAAGAGGTTAGACCTGAGGGCACCTTTTTACATTTTTATCTTTTGTTTATTTTATTTATTTTAGAAATATTATCGCATGAGAGTCGTTTGAGGCATGATGTGATTGTTGGATGAGCAAAATATGTGTTCCCTTTTGTGGTATATAGGATGGAAACCCGGACGTAAATTCCGTAGCCGAATCTGAATGGACGGTAGTGCGGTTTGTACTCGGGATACAATGCCACGTACCACTTGAGAGACACATATTTCGTTTCATCCAACCTTGGATTCGAGCATGATTTAGTCTAATATGTTATTTATCTTTTAAGCATGATTTAGTTGTTTATTTTTAAGCATGATTAGTTATTTATTTTGCATTTAGAATTTTCATTATGTTTATGTTGTTATTTGCTTTCCGCATTATATAAATGAAGTATGTTCATGACATTGTCGTGTGTTGTCATGTGTTATGAGGACTTACTTTCCGAGCATGCAAACTTAGACATAGGATTTATCTTTATGAACATGAACTAGATATAGGTTGTTCTTGAGCATGTTGCGTAGATTCGGTTAAAATATTGCACAAATCACATCATTACAAGTGGCATAAGTAAGGGACCATTCCGAACCCAACATGTTTGAGGTCTTCCCTTACGAGGGGTGAGTGCGGCCTTAAATCTTTGTCCCGGTTCACATCGAGTGGCGACTCCATGTTATTTCGTACTCCCACTAGGCCGCGAGCCTAGAACAAGCGTCACCGATTTCTGTCTCCTACAGTCTGGCGACTCCACTGGGGATAGAGAATTGGCCCCGAAATCATGTCTTGTGATGTTTATGATTTGTGCTTTAGTTAACCGTGTCTATAGTGGGTTGAAGGGGTTTAGTTAAAGGCATTTTTAGCGAGAGCCTTTGTCCGCACTCCCGAAAACCCACATGTGAACCTTAGTCGTAGAACTGGTAGAAATTATTATTTTTTTTATTTTTGATGTTTTGGACCGTCGTCATTTGGATCTAGTTGGACATTTTGTTAAAAGATGTGAACTTGTTGGGCCATTTAAACTGGGACGAGTTCGTGTCATTTGACAGTTGGGCCAAAAGCTTCTAAAATGCCAATGGGCCATTTTATGTTTGAGCCTCTTATCATTTGAAGTTGTTTAGCCATGTTATCGCAAAGTGTAAACCTGTTGGGCCTTTTTCAACTGGGACAAGTTTGCACCGCGCAATAGTATGAATGAAAACTTTAAAATGATAATGGGCCAACAAGTGTAAAATTTTTTAAATGGGCTTATATATTACATACATTGCACGTATCTCATGCATCTCATGCATACACGCATCATGTTAACCCTGTGTCTTAAAATCCATCATAGATATCCGTTGGGTTAGGGGTAAAAGAAGACTTGTCAAGAAGAGTTTAGCAAACAATGATAGCGGGGAAAAGGAAATCGAGAAACAAAAAAAAACTTGCGGAAATGATAGAAAGACCATTGGGGGGGCCTTCAAAAAAAGAGAGAAAAGAAAAAAAAAAAAAAGAAGAAAAAATTGAAAAAAAAGAGAGAAAAGAAAAAAAAAGTTTTGTTTAGTCCTTAATGGTTAGGCATAAGTCTGATGATGAAATCGTTTGCTTTAGGATGAAATCATAGAAACGATAAACTCTTGATGTGCTTTTATCTGATACTTTGAATTGTTGATCTATGCTGGACTCGTAAGTACTTCACTATAGGTTCTTAGCGGTGAAAACCTGAGTAGTTGGCAAGATGACTAGTTGAAAAAAATTGTAGGTCGGTGAATGACCGTTTGCTTAGATGTCTATCATGACTTGCTTGTGTTATGATGTGTGGTATGGTTGAAAATAAAAGAAATCTCTGAAAAAAATAAACTGCCTATAACCGATAAGCGTGAAGCTACCCATGGGCGAGTATTAGGACCACCATGAGGAGAAATGCTATCTTAAATGGTAGGTGTGTTGAAAAAAAAAGAAAAAAAAGAGAGAAAAGAAAAAGTTCAAGATGAAAAGAAGAAAGAGACAAGAGAAAAAGAGAAAGAAAAACATACCACATTGAGCACAGAAAAGCAATTGCAGGCATAATTGAGACATCTAGGTTGGTTTGACCCATCGATCCCGATTTTTGAAACGAAATCATTGAGTTAGCTTACCTAGGGATGAATCCGCAAATGAACCTTTGCACACACACACTTTGAGTCTAGCTTAGATCATTTATTCAAGACTTGGATTTGAGTTGCGTTGAATGTTTTGAAGGTTCTCTGGTTTCAATACTGAGCATTCTTTGAGGGCAATAATATGTGTAACTATTGGGACTATTTTGTAGCATGTGATATAGTATGATATGGAAGGACCCACCATGTGGTTCATCTTGACCAAGTACAAACAGCGGAGAGCAGAAAGGTAAACCAAGACTGGGGGCGACCAGTCTCCCACATCGCGAATCAGGGACATAACAATATATTAAGTCATGAAACCAGAGAGAAGACTGAGCAATCGCCTGGAGAACTGGTGGAAGACCTAACCCAACGGAATAGGAAATTCATTCATGCATGCATACATGTAACATATTCTGCATTCTTTTTGTGTTTGTTTCGTTTTATATTCACAGGTTTTGAAGAAGAAAAGAGAAAGCGGCAAAGACAAGCCAACCAGAATCAGCAACTTATGAGTAGTAGTTTTGGGGATGAGTCCCAGGGTTGAGGCCCATATCAGTATCAGTTTTGGGGAGAGGCCCACATCAGTATCAGTCTGAGGGCGAGGCCCATATCAATATTCGTTTGGGGATGAGTCCCGGGGTTGAGGCCCACATCAGTATCAGATTGGGGCGAGGCCCACATCAGTATTAGTTTTGGGGCGAGGCCCACATCAGCATCATTCTGGGGGAGAGGCCCACATGAGTGTCTGTATGGGGGCTAGGCCCACATCAGTTTCAGTTTGGGGTCGAGGCCCATATCAGTATTCGTTTGGGGATGAGTCCCGGGGTGAGGCCCACATCAGTAACAGTTTGGGGTGAGGCCCACATCAGTTTGGGGCGAGGCCCATGTCAGTATCAGTTTTGGGGCAAGACCCACATCAGTTTCAGTCTGGGGGTGAGGCCTACATCAAAATCAGTTTGGGGCGAGGCCCACATCAGTATCAACTCAGGGTCGAGGCCCACATTATCAGCAGCATCGGGAATGAATCCCAGGGTCGGGGCCCACATCAGCATCAGTCTGGGGGCGAGGCCCATATTAGCATCAGTATCAATCTTGCCGGGTATGACACTTTAGGGGTGAGTCCCACATCATTATCAACATCAGTTTTGCCGGGTATGGCACTCCGTGTATGGAGACATCAATATCATTTTTGCCAGGTACGGCACTCCGGGTATGGAGATATCAGATCAGTTTTGCTAGGTACGACACTCCGGGTAGGGAGACATCAGGTCAGTTTTGCCAGGTACGGCACTCCGGGTATGGAGACTTCAGATCAATTTGCCAGGTACGGCACTCCAGGTATGGAGATATCAGATCAGTCAGGAACGACACTCCGAGTATGAAGACATCAGATCAGTTCTGCCAGATATAGCATTCTGGGGGCGAGGCCCACATAGCATTAGATCAGTTTCTGCCGGGTATGTCATTCTGGGGGGAAGGCCCACATAGCATCAGATCAGTTTCTGCCGGGTATGGCATTCTGGGGGCGAGGCCCAATTCACATCAGATCAGTTCTGCCGGGAATGGCACTCCGAGAATGGAGATATAGTCCGGGAATGGACAGTTCAAGATTGAGCATGCCGAGAATGGCACGCCGGGAATGGCACTCCGAGAATGGAGATATAGTCCAGGAATGGACAGCTCGAGAATGAGCACGCCGAGAATGGCACTCTGAGAATGGAAGATCAGCATCAGCATCAGTTTGGCCGGGTATGGCACTCTGGGGGCGAGGCTCACATCATCATCAGTATCAGTTTTTCCGAGTATGACACTCCGGGTATGGAGACACATCATCATTTTGAGGGTGAGGTCCCTATTGTCAGCGGTATTGGGATGCGTCCCAGGGTCGAGGTGCCACTGTTGTCAGTTGTAGTTCTGGGATTCGTCCCAGGGTCGAGGACCTACTACATAATCAGTTCGAGGGCGAGGTCCCTATTTCAGAGGTGTTGGGTCGAGGTGACCCCGTTGTCGGTTGTAGTTCCGGGTCGAGGTGCCCAGGGTTGAGGTGCCCACTACATCATCAGTTCGAGGGCGAGGTCCCTATTGTCAGTGGTGTTGGGTTGAGGTGCCCCCGTTGTCGGTTGTAGTTCCGGGTCGAGGTGCCCAGGGTCGAGGTGCCCACTACATCATCAGTTTGAGGGTGAGGTCCCTATTGTCAGTGGTGTTGGGTCGAGGTGCCCAGGGTCGAGGTGCCCCCGTTTTCGGTTGTAGTTCCGGGTCAAGGTGACCAGGGTCGAGGTGCCCACTACATCATCAGTTCGAGGGCGAGGTCCCTATTGTCAGCAGTGTTGGGTCGAGGTGCCCCTGTTGTCGGTTGTAGTTCCGGGTCAAGGTGCCCACTACATCATCAGTTTGAGGGTGAGGTCCCTATTGTCAGCAGTGTTGGGTCGAGGTGCCCCCGTTGTCGGTTGTAGTTCCGGGTCGAGGTGCCCACTACATCATCAGTTCGAGGGCGAGTTCCCTTTTGTCAGCGGTGTTGGGTCGAGGTGCCCAGGGTCGAGGTACCCCCGTTGTCGGTTGTAGTTCCGGGTCTAGGTGCCCAGGGTCGAGGTGCCCACTACATCATTAGTTCCAGGGTGAGGTCCCTATTGTCAGCGGTGTTGGGTCGAAGTGCCCAGGGTCGAGGTGCCCACTACATCATCAGTTCGAGGGAGAGGTCCCTACTGACAGCGGTGTTGGGTCGAGGTGCCCCCGTTGTCGGTTACAGTTTCGGGATGCGTTTCAGGGTCGAGGGCCCACTGCATCATCATCACAGTTCACATTCGGTGGTTCGGGAACAAAGCCCAGAGGTCGAGGCACCTCACCACCATATCAACTCAGTTCGAAGCAACAGGCAAGTCATGTGGCAGCTGGCGAGCCAGGTACGTAAAAATGCATTGCATAACTTTGATAGGATTGTCACTGTTATATACTGCACAAGTCCCATCAAAGTGGGGGCGACTGTAGGCATTGCATTTTTGCATATAAGGCCCGATGATGAGTCTCGTATAAAGACACTACCTCTTTAGTTGTGGAAGCCGCGGGAAACGGACGTTGGAAGGGTAAAGTTGGAAATTAGCATTTTGTCAGATTTAACTCGCTTGTTTCACTTCGGGTTCGCTTGTTGGACCTCTATTTTTTAAACACACCAACCCAATCCAAAATAATTAAAATATTTAAAACACATCTCACAAATTAAATAATTAAAACATCTAAAATATATGTCACAATTAAACTTAAATTAAATTAAAACACATGTCACAAATTAAATTAAATTAAATTAAATTAAATTAAAATCAAATTAATTGATTTTGTTTCCTATTAAAGCCATGCATAAACCTAATTCCCCTACCCTCTCACTATAAAAATAACACAAACTAAACCCTAAGACTCACGGCAGTGACCAAAAGAAAAAAAAACACAAAAAAACAAAACCCTAAACAGACTCTCCCCTGAACCATTCGGCTTCTCTCTCAACTGGACACCCCTCACAACCCTCGTCTCTCTCAGCCATGAAACCCAAAACAAGACTCTCGCCTAGCCACTACTCTCCATAAACTCAAACCTGCCCTACGCAACAACAAGCCATCAGCCCCCACGCCATTAGCTTCAATATCACATTCACAGCCACAAACGATCATCCCCCACGTCTCAACTACTTTCCACACTCGGCATCTCTCATCAAACTTGCACATTCTTCACAGCCCCACTCACGCCAATAAAAAACCTTCAACATCCACCACATACCGAAGCTACGAACAACCTCACTCAGTCCACAACTCACCGACTCATACTGACCTGCACCCTCTATAACCTCACGTAACCAGCCCCTCACCAGCCCTTGAACCTGCCTTCATCACCTTCAACGCACACTGCTCACAAAATCCAAACAGACCTCACACAAACAAACCCTTAACAACCCACTGCCTCTTACGTAACACCCCTTGCCTCTTCTCACGCTAATCTCAACAACTCCAATTGCCTCACACCTCAAACCCTATCACGCCACCTACCAACAGTGCAGATAAGCCACTCACAGCCAAGAATCCAACAACCCTCCACGTGAAGTCCCATTGCCATAAAACTCACGCTAATCGCCACAGCTTGCCCCCCCATTTACCTTAACACCAACTGCGCACATAAGCCACTCACAGCCAAGAATCCAGCAGCCCTCCACGTGAAGTCCCCTTGCCACACAACTCACGCTAATCGCCACAACTTGCCCCCTTTGCCTTAACGCCAACTGCGCACATATGCCATCTGCACCCTCTTCACGCCTAACCTAACCGATCAAACACTAAACAAACTAAACTGCGCCAATTCCCTCACGTTACTGCCCCTGAAACCAACCGACCTTAACACCTGAAACCAGCCCCTTTATACCCTAAAAAAACTGTCTCGAAACCCTTCCAAAACTGCCCAGTAAAACTGCCTAAAACAGTCCCGTATTTACCATAAAACTGCACCAGAAAATACAACCCAAACAGCAGTGAAACGGAGTGAAAACAGCAGCCCAAACAGTGGAACATCGAGGAAAAATGTTGGATTAGTGAACCAGAAAAGTTGCAGAGCATTCTCCCTTCCGACGGCCGTGTAACGCGCTTTCGAGAGACGACAAAAGAGGTTAGACCTGATGGCACCTTTTTACATTTTTATCTTTTGTTAATTTTATTTATTTTAGAAATATTATCGCATGAGAGTCGTTTGAGGCATGATGTGATTGTTGGATGAGCAAAATATGTGTTCCCTTTTGTGGTATATAGGATGGAAACCCGGACGTAAATTCCGTAGCCGAATCCGAATGGACGGTAGTGCGGTTTGTACTCGGGATACAATGCCACGTACCACTTGAGAGACACATATTTCGTTTCATCCAACCTTGGATTCGAGCATGATTTAGTCTAATATGTTATTTATCTTTTAAGCATGATTTAGTTGTTTATTTTTAAGCATGATTAGTTATTTTTTTTGCATTTAGAATTTTCATTATGTTTATGTTGTTATTTGCTTTCCGCATTATATAAATGAAGTATGTTCATGACATTGTCGTGTGTTGTCATGTGTTATGAGGACTTACTTTCCGAGCATGCAAACTTAGACATATGATTTATCTTTATGAACATGAACTAGATATAGGTTGTTCTTGAGCATGTTGCGTAGATTCGGTTAAAATTTTGCACAAATCACATCATTACAAGTGGCATAAGTAAGGGACCATTCCGAACCCAACAGGTTTGAGGTCTTCCCTTACGAGGGGTGAGTGCGGCCTTAAATCTTTGTCCCGGTTCACATCGGGTGGCGACTCCATGTTATTTCGTACTCCCAACTAGGCCGCGAGCCTAGAACAGCGTCGCCGATTTCTGTGTCCTACAGTCTGGCGACTCCACTGGGGATAGAGAATTGGCCCCGAAATCATGTCTTGTGATGTTTATGATTTGTGCTTTAGTTAACCGTGTCTATAGTGGGTTGAAGTGGTTTAGTTAAAGGCATTTTTAGCGAGAGCCTTTGTCCGCACTCCCGTAAACCCACATGTGAACCTTAGTCGTAGAACTGGTAGAAATTATTATTTTTTTTTATTTTGATGTTTTGGACCGTCGTCATTTGGATCTAGTTGGACATTTTGTCAAAAGATGTGAACTTGTTGGGCCATTTAAACTGGGACGAGTTCGTGTCATTTGACAGTTGGGCCAAAAGCTTCTAAAATGCCAATGGGCCATTTTATGTTTGAGCCTCTTATCATTTCAAGTTGTTTTGCCATGTTATCGCAAAGTGTAAACCTGTTGGGCCTTTTTCAACTGGGATAAGTTTGCACCGCGCAATAGTATGAATGAAAACTTTAAAATGATATTGGGCCAACAAGTGTAAATTTTTTTAAATGGGCTTATATATTACATACATTGCACGTATCTCATGCATCTCATGCATACATGCATCATGTTAACCCTGTGTCTTAAAATCCATCATAGATATCCGTTGGTTTAGGGGTAAAAGAAGACTTGTCAAGAAGAGTTTAGCAAACAATGATAGCGGGGAAAAGGAAATCGAGAAACAAAAAAAAAACTTGCGGAAATGATAAAAGACCATTGGGGGGCCTTCAAAAAAAAAGAGAAGAAAAGAAAAAAAAAAAAAAAGAAAAAAAAATTGAAAAAAAAGAGAGAAAAAGAAAAAAAAAAGTTTTGTTTAGTCCTTAATGGTTAGGCATAAGTCTGATGATGAAATCATTTGCTTTAGGATGAAATCATAGAAACGATAAACTCTTGATGTGCTTTTATCTGATACTTTGAATTGTTGATCTATGCTGGACTCGTAAGTACTTCACTATAGGTTCTTAGCGGTGAAAACCTGAGTAGTTGGCAAGATGACTAGTTGAAAAAAATTGTAGGTCGGTGAATGACCGTTTGCTTAGATGTCTATCATGACTTGCTTGTGTTATGATGTGTGGTATGGTTGAAAATAAAAGAAAAGTCTCTGAAAAAAATAAACCGCCTATAACCGATAAGCGTGAAGCTACCCATGGGCGAGTATTAGGACCACCATGAGGAGAAATGCTACCTTAAATGGTAGGTGTGTTGGAAAAAAAAAAAAAAAAAAGAGAGAAAATAAAAAGTTCAAGATGAAAAGAAGAAAGAGACAAGAGAAAAAGAGAAAGAAAAACATACCACATTGAGCACAAAAAAGCAATTGCAGGCATAATTGAGACATCTAGGTTGGTTTGACCCATCGATCCCGATTTTTGAAACGAAATCATTGAGTTAGCTTACCTAGGGATGAATCCGCAAATGAACCTTTGCACACACACACTTTGAGTCTAGCTTAGATCATTTATTCAAAGACTTGGATTTGAGTTGCGTTGAATGTTTTGAAGGTTCTCTGGTTTCAATACTGAGCATTCTTTGAGGGCAATAATATGTGTAACTATTGGGACTATTTTGTAGCATGTGATATAGTATGATATGGAAGGCCCCACCATGTGGTTCATCTTGACCAAGTATAAACAGCGGAGAGCAGAAAGGTAAACCAAGACTGGGGACGACCAGTCTCCCACATCGCGAATCAGGGACATAACAAGATATTAAGTCATGAAACCAGAGAGAAGACTGAGCAATCGCCTGGAGAACTGGTGGAAGACCTAACCCAACGGAATAGGAAATTAATTCATGCATGCATACATGAAACGTATTCTGCATTCTTTTTGTGTTTGTTTCGTTTTGTATTCACAGGTTTTGAAGAAGAAAAGAGAAAGCGGCAAAGACAAGCCAACCAGAATCAGCAACTTATGAGTAGTAGTTTTGGGGATGAGTCCCAAGGTTGAGGCCCATATCAGTATCAGTTTTGGGGCGAGGCCCACATCAGTATCAGTCTGGGGGCGAGGCCCATATCAGTATTCGTTTGGAGATGAGTCCCGGGGTTGAGGCCCACATCAGTATAAGTTTGGGGCGAGGCCTTCGTCAGTATTAGTTTTGGGGCAAGACCCACATCAGTTTCAGTCTGGGGGTGAGGCCCACATCAAAATGAGTTTGGGGCGAGGCCCACATCAGTATCAACTCAGGGTCGAGGCCCACATTATCAGCAGCCTCGGGAATGAATCCCAGGGTCGGGGCCCACATCAGCATCAGTCTGGGGGCGAGGCCCATATTAGCATCAGTATCAATCTTACCGGGTATGACACTCTAGGGGTGAGTCCCACATCATTATCAACATCAGTTTTACCGGGTATGGCACTCCGTGTATGGAGACATCAATATTATTTTTGCCAGGTACGGCACTCCGGGTATGGAGATATCAGATCAGTTTTGCTAGGTACGACACTCCGGGTAGGGAGACATCAGGTCAGTTTTGCCAGGTACGGCACTCCGGGTATGGAGACTTCAGATCAATTTGCCAGGTACGGCACTCCAGGTATGGAGATATCAGATCAGTCAGATACGACACTCCGAGTATGAAGACATCAGATCAGTTCTGCCAGATATAGCATTCTGGGGGCGAGGCCCACATAGCATTAGATCAGTTTCTGCCGGGTATGGCATTCTGGGGGGAAGGCCCACATAGCATCAGATCAGTTTCTGCCGGGTATGGCATTCTTGGGGCGAGGCCCAATTCACATCAGATCAGTTCTGCCGGGAATGGCACTCCGAGAATGGAGATATAGTCAGGGAATGGACAATTCAAGAATGAGCATGCCGAGAATAGCACGCCGGGAATGGCACTCCGAGAATGGAGATATAGTCCAGGAATGGACAGCTCGAGAATGAGCACGCCGAGAATGGCACTCTGAGAATGGAAGATCAGCATCAGCATCAGTTTGGCCGGGTATGGCACTCTGGAGGCGAGGCTCACATCATCATCAATATCAGTTTTTCCGGGTATGACACTCCGGGTATGGAGACACATCAACATTTTGAGGGTGAGGTCCCTATTGTCAGCGGTATTGGGATGCGTCCCAGGGTCGAGGTGCCACCGTTGTCAGTTGTAGTTCCGGGATTCGTCCCAGGGTCGAGGACCCACTACATCATCAGTTCGAGGGCGAGGTCCCTATTTTCAGCGGTGTTGGGTCGAGGTGACCCCGTTGTCGGTTGTAGTTCCGGGTCAAGGTGCCCAGGGTTGAGGTGCCCACTACATCATCAGTTCGAGGGCGAGGTCCCTATTGTCAGCGGTGCTGGGTCGAGGTGCCCCCGTTGTCGGTTGTAGTTCCGGGTCGAGGTGCCCAGGGTCGAGGTGCCCACTACATCACCAGTTTGAGGGTGAGGTCCCTATGTCAGTGGTGTTGGGTCGAGGTGCCCAAGGTTGAGGTGCCCCCGTTTTCGGTAGTAGTTCCGGGTCAAGGTGCCCAGGGTCGAGGTGCCCACTACATCATCAGTTCGAGGGCGAGGTCCCTATTGTCAGCAGTGTTGGGTCGAGGTGCCCCTATTGTCGGTTGTAGTTCCGGGTCGAGGTGTCCACTACATCATCAGTTTGAGGGTGAGGTCCCTATTGTCAGCGGTGTTGGGTCGAGGTGCCCCCGTTGTTGGTTGTAGTTCCGGGTCGAGGTGGTGCCACTACATCATCAGTTCGAGGGCGAATTCCCTTTTGTCAGCGGTGTTGGGTCGAGGTGCCTAGGGTCGAGGTACCCCCGTTGTCGGTTGTAGTTCCGGGTCGAGGTGCCCAGGGTCGAGGTGCCCACTACATCATTAGTTCCAGGCGAGGTCCCTATTGTCAGCGGTGTTGGGTCGAGGTGCCCAGGGTCGAGGTGGTGCCCACTACATCATCAGTTCGAGGGCGAGGTCCCTACTGACAGCGATGTTGGGTCGAGGTGCCCCCGTTGTCGGTTATAGTTCCGGGATGCGTTTTAGGGTCGAGGGCCCACTGCATCATCATCACAGTTCACATTCGGTGGTTCGGGAACAAAGCCGAGAGGTTGAGGCACCTCACCACCATATCAACTCATTTCGAAGCAACAGGCAAGTCAGGTGGCAGCTGGCGAGCCAGGTAAGTAAAAATGCATTGCATAACTTTGATAGGATTGTCACTGTTATATACTGCACAAGTCCCATCAAAGTGGGGGCGACTGTAGGCATTGCATTTTTGCATATAAGGCCCGATGATGAGTCTCGTATAGAGACACTACCTCTTTAGTTGTGGAAGCCGCGGGAAACGGACGTTGGAAGGGTAAAGTTGGAAATTAGCATTTTGTCAGATTTAACTCGCTTGTTTCACTTCGGGTTCGCTTGTTGGACCTCTATTTTTTAAACACACCAAACCCAATCCAAAATAATTAAAACATTTAAAACACATCTCACAAATTAAATAATTAAAACATCTAAAATACATGTCACAAATTAAACTTAAATTAAATTAAAACACATGTCACAAATTAAATTAAATTAAAATCAAATTAATTGATTTTGTTTCATATTAAAGCCATGCATAAACCTAATTCCCCTACCCTCTCACTATAAAAATGACACAAACTAAACCCTAAGACTCACGGCAGTGACCAAAAGAAAAAAAAACACAAAAAAAACAAAACCCTAGACAGACTCTCCCCTGAACCATTCGGCTTCTCTCTCAACTGGACACCCCTCACAACCCTCGTCTCTCTCAGCCATGAAACCCAAAACAAGACTCTCGCCTAGCCACTACTCTCCATAAACTCAAACCTGCCCTACGCAACAACAAGCCATCAGCCCCCACGCCATTAGCTTCAATATCACATTCACAGCCACAAACGAGGCCCCCACGTCTCAACTACTTTCCACACTCGGCATCTCTCATCAAACTTGCACATTCTTCACAGCCCCACTCACGCCAATAAAAAACCTTCAACATCAACCACATACCGAAGCTACGAACAACCTCACTCAGTCCACAACTCACCGACTCACACTGACCTGCACCCTCTATAACCTCACGTAACCAGCCCCTCACCAGCCCTTGAACCTGCTTTCATCACCTTCAAAGCACACTGCTCACAAAATCCATACAGCCCTCATGCCTATAAGCCACAAACAGACCTCACACCAACAAACCCTTAATAGCCCATTGCCTCTTACGTAACACCCATTGCCTCTTCTCACGCTAATCTCAACAACTCCAATTGCCTCACACCTCAAACCCTATCACGCCACCTACCAACAGCGCAGATAAGCCACTCACAGCCAAGAATCCAACAGCCCTCCACGTGAAGTCCCATTGCCACAAAACTCACGCTAATCGCCACAGCTTGCCCCCCTTTTGCCTTAACGCCAACTGCGCACATAAGCCACTCACAGCCAAGAATCCAGCAGCCCTCCACGTGAAGTCCCCTTGCCACACAACTCACGCTAATCGCCACAGCTTGCCCCCTTTTGCCTTAACGCCAACTGCGCACATATGCCATCTGCACCCTTACTTCACGCCTAACCTAACCGATCAAACACTAAACAAATTGCGCCAAATACCCTCACGTTACTGCCCCTGAAACCAACCGACCTTAACACCTGAAACCAGCCCCTTTATACCCTAAAAAACTGTCTTGAAACCCTTCCAAAATTGCCCAGTAAAACTGCCTAAAACAGTCCCATATTTACCATAAAACTGCACCAGAAAATACAACCCAAACAGCATTGAAACGGAGTGAAAACAGCAGCCCAAACAGTGGAACATCGAGGAAAAACGTTGGATTAGTGAACCAGAAAAGTTGCAGAGCATTCTCCCTTTTGACGGCCGTGTAACGCGCTTTCGAGAGACGACAAAAGAGGTTAGACCTGAGGGCACCTTTTTACATTTTTATCTTTTGTTTATTTTATTTATTTTAGAAATATTATCGCATGAGAGTCATTTGAGGCATGATGTGATTGTTGGATGAGCAAAATATGTGTTCCCTTTTGTGGTATATAGGATGGAAACTCGGACGTAAATTCCGTAGCCGAATCCGAATGGACGGTAGTGCGGTTTGTACTCGGGATACAACGCCACGTACCACTTGAGAGACACATATTTCATTTCATCCAACCTTGGATTCGAGCATGATTTAGTCTAATATGTTATTTATCTTTTAAGCATGATTTAGTTGTTTATTTTTAAGCATGATTAGTTATTTATTTTGCATTTAGAATTTTCATTATGTTTATGTTGTTATTTGCTTTCCGCATTATATAAATGAAGTATGTTCATGACATTGTCGTGTGTTGTCATGTGTTATGAGGACTTACTTTCCAAGCATGCAAACTTAGACATAGGATTTATCTTTATGAACATGAACTAGATATAGGTTGTTCTTGAGCATGTTGCGTAGATTCGGTTAAAATATTGCACAAATCACATCATTACAAGTGGCATAAGTAAGGGACCATTCCGAACCCAACAGGTTTGAGGTCTTCCCTTACGAGGGGTGAGTGCGGCCTTAAATCTTTGTCCCGGTTCACATCGGGTGGCGACTCCATGTTATTTCGTACTCCCAACTAGGCCGCGAGCCTAGAACAGCGTCGCCGATTTATGTGTCCTACAAAGACCCACAACTCCATTCGGGAACAAGACCCTCATCTCAATTCAGGAACAAGACCCTCAACTCAATTTGGTAACAAGACCCACAAATCCATTCGGGAATAAGACCCTCATCTTAATTCGGGAACAAGACCCTCAACTCAATTCGGGAACAAGACCCACAACTCAGTTCGCGAACAAAACCCACAGTCAACACAGTTCGAGAACAAAGCCATCTCTCAACGCAATTCAGGAATAAAGTCCACTCTCAGCACAGTTCGGGAACAAAGCCCAGGGAACAAAGCCCACATTCAGTATAGCTCAGGAACAAAGCCCAGAGGTCGTAGCGCCTCACCATCAACTCATCTCAACTAAGTAACGGTTCAGAAATGAACCACCCCACATCAGTAATGGTTCAAAAATGAACCACCCAACATCAGTAATGGTTCAGAAATGAACCACCATCTCACATCAGTAACGGTTCGGAAATGGACCATCTCTCATCAGTAACTGTTTGGGAATGAACCATCTCAAAGTAACGGTTCGGGAATGGACCACCTCTCAAGCAACGGTTCAGGAATGAACCACCTCACATCAGCTCAGTTCGGTAATGAATCCTAGAGATCGCATCATCTTGCAGGGATGAACCTTAGGGGTCGCAGCACCTCGCCATCAAATCAACTCAGTTCGAAACATCTCGTAAAGCAGCAGGTAAGTATAACAGCCGATGAACCAGGTAAGTAAAAAATGCATGCATAACTTTGATAGGGTTGTCACTGTCACACACTGCACAAGCCCCATCAAAGTTGGGGCGACTGTAGACATTGCATTTTTGCATAAAGCCCAATGATGAGCCTCCTATGGAGGCACTACCCGATAAGTCGCAGAAGTCGCGGGGAACGCATGCCGGAAGGGAAAAATCTAAAATAAATAGCTCGTCAAATTTAAATTCGCTAGTTAGTCGCGGGTTCGCTTAGTCGATTCCTATTTTAAACATTAATCTTGGACCAAAACCCCCGCACTCATTCAAAGCCCATACGCACCTATCCAAAGCCCATACGCACCCATCCAAAGCCCAATTGCATAACCCAAACCCTAATGCACCACTATAAACGATGGTCCGCTGTGACATATTGAGTTTGTCCAACAAACCCAATTGTTTCCTTAGGCAGCATCATTCATATTTTGTAGAACCTAAGTTATACATTAATATGACTCAAATGCGACATCAATATTGTGCTATAGCTATTGAGTTGTCCAAGTATTTGTGGATCAAATCCAAAATACTATGTAGACAACCGCAAACACAATACCAATGTGAAAACTTCTAATTTATAAGGTCACTATGTAACTTCATAAGTCAATACTTCATAAGTTGCATCTATTTCCACTCACAAAGTAGAATCTTTTGTGACACTCCCACTACATCTCTTCTGAATCTGTATGACGTAGACTGTCTAACGTCATAATTAGACTCAAAACTAATATGACCCAAACGGTTGTAGACTGTATGCTCCATGAATTAGAAACTCGTTCTTAATATTTCAAAGATCACAAAAAGCATGTTTCTAGATCCATCATATGGTCTATAGAGTATCAAAATAACTCGTAACAATTACGATTAAATCGATATCTTTAATCGTACATATTAAAGTATTCATTATGTCATCATCACATGATACATAGATTGATTAGACATTCTAATCAATACCTCTTTTGAAAAAGGAATCATCCTTTATGAAAGATGAATACTATACATAAAACACACACTAACGGTCAAACAGTTATACTAACTGTCATACAAATGGCCTTGTTGTGTCCTTTATTAGATTATATCTAATGCACGACTAATAGAAGTATCTCACAAGTTTCTTAGTTTTATATCTTATGTAAAACTTTATTTCGAATATAACAGAGACTACTTCTACTACTTTCACGGAGTAAAAAATATTTAAGTAAACCTTTTACCTCACAAACATCTTATTATTACCTTAATAATGATAATGTCGTTAGGATATATAACATTAGAAAAAAATTTGTAAGCTCCCACAAACCCTTCTATCACATTTGTATTCTCTATACTTTGATAAAATCAGACGATCTGATTGATATCAAAATTAGAGAACATAGATTTTTGGAAGGCTCACCCGAGTCTACAATAGGATCTATAAGCTAGTATACCAAACTGCATTCTCAGCAGAACACAAACTCAAGGGCCATTCCAGAAAGTACTTTTCAAACAAAGAAATCACAACTAACCTCTTATCTAAAGAAGCCATTAAAAAATGTCACTTTATATTCTTTAGCTAAAATACACAATTTAATATCAACATTAACCAACATATCTTAAATTGTTCAATCATTACGACTGGAGACAAGTTTCCTCAAAATCTACAATAGATTGCTGAGTATAACCTTTCTCACTGTCATATTGTAAAGGTCAAACCTTCAATTAGCTCATTGCTTTTACTGCACAAACAATTAGCATAATTTATGAACTATTCATAACGAAAGCTTAATCAAGTTCAAAACTTGATCGTAGTAAGCTATGGACAATCTTAGATCTATGGTTTAATGGTAACTTCCAGAATCGATAACAAATATCGCTTCTACTACAAGTTATATGATATTTTTCTTCGATAAGAAAACAACAGAATCATTAAGTTTAAATACTTGTGAAACATCCTATTGAACTTATACGGAAGGTGACAATCTTAGATCTATGGTTTAATGCTAACTTCCAGAATTGATAACAAATATCGCTTCCACTACAAGTTATAGGATATTTTTCTTCGATAAGAAAACAAAATAATCATTAAGTATTAAATACTTGTGAAACATCCTATTGAACTTATACGGAAGATATCTAAGGGTAATTTCATCTTATTAATTACGTAGTTCCATTTATAGTTTATAACTCTCACATTTGACTTCAATAAGTCAAGTCGTTTCTACAATAGTCAACATCAAACGTTACACACCAAGTAATAAAATAATTTTTATTATTCAGGATCGTAGAAAAGATATTCTATCAAATAGAATACAATATTCTATCAAATAGAATACAATATTCTTAAATAGAATAAATGATAAACTTTTACTTGTACCTCTGAGGCACAAGTACTTTCAATTATATAACCATTATATAAAAGAAAGACTCAAATCTCAAACTTTTAAAAATTCAAATTTTCTACCATATACATATCATATACGTAACTGTAGAAACTAATAGAACCTTAACTAAAAGGATGGATTAGTGTTATTGGAGCATATCCCCAAGAGTATTGAACTAATTCGGTAACATTCAATATCAAACGAATCAAATCATATAAGATTCGATTACTCCCACTGACCAATTCCATTATGATGGAATCGTGGAGTAATAATATTGAGTAAGAATCATATTCACTGAATAATATTAGAACTAATTACCATAAATTCATACATTTGATTATATCAAAGATCTTTAAACAATTCAAAGACTTGTTTTGAATTTTAAGGACAAAGTTTTCAAAACTTCAGATCGAATATCTTTGAACTAGTCAAATATGCTCGATATGCATTTCATCAGAACAGATTGAAAGTTCTTGAATCTTTCAAGACAGTCAATATGTGTTCTTTTAGAAACACATAACTAAGTTATGACAATTCATCAACTAAGTTACGAAGTAAAGAAAACTATCTTAAGCAATTATCCAATTCATTAAACTACATACATCTAATGTATCAGTTAAATGAGATTTAATCACATTCCCGAATAATATATTCATTAAATGGATAAGCATATGTGGTGTGATATCATATCATACCATCCCTTACCATACAGAATAAACATCTAATGCTTAAGTGATGGAATCTCATAAAGCACTGTTCTAAATTATTTACTTTACCGAATATTTTCTTAATGTTTTTCTCTACGTCAATGAGACTACAAGTTGTATTAACATTATATATATATATATATATAAATATATATATATATATAATAATTATTATAAAGAACAAGTAACTATCCAATAGTCGCAAGTTCTGATATCAAATATCAAAACAATCATTAACAATATTTTAAATAACTAGACGGGAGATCTGGTATCAAATACCTATAGTTGTCGTATTGTGAGAATCGATATTTTCCTTTACACAACTATACGCATATCCTTTCTATAGCTTTATAATTTTCTTTCAATTATTCACGATAATTGCAAATAATTGATTAGCAAACCGTATCAGACACATTACCTCTAAAGGTAACTAAAGCTAAGAAATGTCATTATCAGATAAAAAAATACCTAATATGGTTTTCTTAATGCCAGTCAAGAATATCGAGACATGAACTGATTCATGTCAATTCTTACTGCACAAGAAACTATTCTCTCTACTGAAAAATATCCTAAAATAGATATCTATCTAGATTATCTATCATGACTTGGTAACTAAGTCACTAACCATCTTGATTTTTTTAGAAAATCGAAACAACAGTTCCCGATGGTTTAGACTAATCTAACAATATCCTAGTCTAATAGTATCTAGAACATATTCTAGAAAACTGCAACCATAAGTCAAGTCATAAACAACATATTAAAATATGTAAGCAGTGGATTAAAAGTTTAATTCTATCTACTATAGAATAAGGAAAACAAACAAGCGGTGATTTTCATAATATTACACACTGCTTAAGTTATGGAATATTTTAAACTTAGCAGTGCCTCCCACTATTTTTACGTAATATCGTAATCCCCAACGAAAAATTAGAATTCAATAATTAAATCCAATTCCATAATGGGAAGTGGATCCCATGAATATATTTCGACTCACAACTTTGGCACGTTCTCGCCTACGTATATTCACAGGTAAACAACTCATTGTCAATCACACTCATTGTGACTCTGGTTTTGGTTCTGACCGTTTCTCGTTGTGACAGCTTTGGCACGTTCACAAGGAGGCGTACCAAGGTTAAACTCGTCAATGATAAACTCAAGCTACTTGCGTAACCCTGACAGCTTGGCATGTTCAGGATTCGGCTTTCGCTTGAATTTATCTAGTATCAAGTATACATCCGGTATAAATAAATTTCTATCGGCTACACCCTCACTGCTTTAGCACGTTCTCGGATGTAGTCGTAGAACACATATCCATAAACCGTATTGACAAAGCGAACCAAGAAGCAAATATCTCTATACTAGTTGCTTTAAAACCTTATTAATTAGGGATTTTCCGCAAAGTGTCATACACCCTAAATTTAATCAAATTAAATTAAAACATGCATGTATCAAGCAAAGACAAGATCAAACATTAGATTTAAAGGGCTAATCATATCAAGGGCCTAGAATCATACTCGCTCTGATACCATTTTTGTAGGGATTTTAAGGGGTATCACAGGGTAACACAGCGGAACGTGGAAAATCAACATAAACTTAAGCAATTAAAATAAACTTATTTATTTTAATTACTCAATATTTAAAATCTGAAAATTTTAACCAAGAAATCATATTTCTTTTTAATTAACATAAAGCCCCAAAACTTTCCATTTTAATCATTTTAGTCCTAAGTTATTCAAAACAATCTTAGGTGATTTCCAATCACAACTAAAATGATATGTACATCAAATATTCATGGAAAGCAGAATTCTGAAAACTTTTTTCATATTTTTCATTAATTACAGAATGAGCCTAAAATTTTACATTTTGATCATTTTGGTCCTTAAATTATCAAATATAATTTTGAATGATTCCAAATCAGTACCAAAGTGATTTTAATATGGAAGTGTCACTACTAGAAATATGTTATCAAATAAAAATCCTGGTCAAGATTTATGAACACGGGCCAGTTAGTTAAATTCGTTGAGACCAGTACATGTCGTATATCGAGAGTTGGTCCGATGGTTTATCCCAATGAACAATGAGTCTCGGGAGACTCGTATAGATGTGTAAGTGTGTATAGTCGATAAACACTGAATGACTAACCGAAGATTCTTAATGGATGGAACTCCAATATCAATAAGAATCTTCTCGAGTTGAGTAGCATAGTGGTCCTTCGACTTGAGATACCACTTAGATGGCAGTCACGTCACCGATCTATTTAGATTAGACCTCCGCCTGTTCGTTGGGTATGGACTGATCCTCAGGATATCCTGTGTGTGTCAAGATAGGATCCGTCAGTTCTGTGTACAGAGCATAGGTAGTCCATATATGATTAGCAATCTGTTAAATCCATGGTCGTGGTATATTTCGGAAGTAAGTTCCGAGTGTTATTTAGGGATTGCTAATAGATACGTCGATGAGGTTATCCATATAGAGATTTGACGTTAATATCTATATCTCTGGGATAATCCGGATACATATGATGAAGGGATTATACATATGCAATGACCACGACCTGTATGATTCAACTAGTTTATCCGTGGTCGTCATAATTTACGGGTGGGTAGATTATGGCACAAAATTAGATTTCGTGACAGATATGCCTGAATCTAGAGAGTCTCGCTGGTGAAATATACTCGTAGAGCATTAGGGAAATTGTTATAAATAATGATGATTATTTATAAATCGTCTAACGTTTAAACGAAAGATACATGCATTAGGGGTCGAACTGTCATTTCCTAATTAGTGTATATTTGTGTTTAATATTTGATATTATTAAATACATATTAATTAATTGTCAAATTATGATATTTGACATATATCATTAATATATGTATTTGAGATATTTAATGTAAATATAATACATATATTTGAGATATTTAAATTTAATTAATTAATTAATTATTTAATTCTTAAATGATTAAAGTAATTAAAATATAAATATCTATCATTATGATAAAGTTAGGAAATGATAAAAAAAAGTGTATATTATTGACTTATACATTAAAGGAAATGGTTATCAAAATGGTTTTGATAACTTAGATATTTTTTTTAATAAGTTAAAAATTGAAAATGTCTTTATTTCTTTTACGTGAGTTTTTCGGCCAACCCTTGAAGTATTTAAACGTTTAAATTTTTTCATTTGCCAACTCTTGTCTAAGCTTTCAAAAGAAAAATAAAACACTTTGAGAAGAAAAAGTGAAGGAACAAGATTCAAATCAAGGAAATGCAAAAATTTAGTAAGTATTTCCAACCTTTCATTAGAGGGTAATTTGTTCCTTTCATCCATGGCTAAAACATGTGTAGTTTTTAGGTTTTTCTACTCATTCTTGTTTATGTTTTTGATGGTTGGAAGCTTTGGTGATGGGTGTTTGCATGTATGATACTTAAAGAAAGCTTATAAGGAGTTGTTAAGCATTATTTTGATCATTTAATGATCTAGTTTCCATTCTAGAGTTGTTGGGCCACTCGTTGATGACCTAGAATTGTTCTAGAGTTATTTCAAAGTAGTGAGACTTGTTTGATGTGGTATAGACTGTTGGATAATATGACCCATAGCGTCACTATTTGTACAGATCATGGTGTTGTTGTACAAATTAACTATGTGACAAAGGAGATTGCACTCTTATCATTTGTGATTAGATCACCTTAGATATATAAATGATGAGAGGTCCCTATGATTTGTTCCTGGACGGAGAATGATATGAGACAGTATCAGTCCACGTAGGATAAATCATTAAATATCCCTAGTCGTAGTATTATCGAGACAGGACATCGATAATGCGGAATAGGCTAGTATTGCACTTGTGCGCGTTGTGAGGGCACAACGACATAGTTCTCATATATTTAAGTATTGGATACTTATGCAAGTGCGATAGGAGGTTGTGTTTCACCGATGGTACGGGAAACAGCTTCGCTCTGGATAGACCCCTCGGAATCCCATTGGTATTATGACTATGTGTCTATGGGAGTCCGACATCAGGGTAGGTGTATTTGGTCTTAACCTGAGACTTGCACCGCTAATACTTAAGATAATCGGTAGACTTTGGTCTTGGTGGTACAGGGCTTTAACCGGTTCTGCATACACCACTTCTGGGTTTATAAGAGAGTCGTAGTGTATTGGGTGTGATGTCAAGACGGAAGTATCACTTCAGTCATAGTGGAGATGATGTCACGCAGGATACGGTACTAGTGCTCTTGAGTGATGCGCATCCAATCATGATATTATGACCAGGTCATGAATATCTGATTATAGAGACTAGTTACCAGACATCCGACATGTGCTTCGGACGGGGCAGACACTTATCCAGCCCCAGCCCTAGCACGTGACTATCCGATACTGGACCGATATACACAATACTACGGTATACTACGCTTGATACAGATCTATATATTCCTGTAAGAATATTTCTGGAGAATTGGGTAGGCATGGCGCTTTGCTAGAAGACAACCTTGTCTTGTAAATCGGTATAACGTAGTACGAGGTACTTACGTGTTCGGATAGTTCGACGACCGTATTTGCTGCCAACATATCCGGAGATCTCATGGGTCGCTTCCCAAAGATTCACCGATGATGTATGACTCGCACTATGATTAATCTGGGATTAATTAGTAGAGAGAGAAGATTAATTTCTAGAGAGAGAAAATTAATCTGGGATTAATTGCGGAGACATTTTATCTGGGATAAAATATTAATTAAAGAGAGAGAACGATTAATTTGGAATTAATCGGTAAAAATAATATATTCGATATATTATATGAAATTGGATTTCGACGCGGAATTGAAATTGGATTTTAATTCGGGCAAACGAATTAATTTAGAATTAATTCGTTAGCGACGTGAATAGTGAATTCGCTAGGCGTAATCATTTAATTACGACGCGACGGAAAATTCGTTAATTTGGAATTAGCGAACCCGAGCCCGAGAGTGGTTGCGAGCGCATTCGCATTTCGAATTCGAGTGCGGCACGTAAGTCACATCAAGCGTCAAATCGCTAGTCGCATCAATTGTCAAATCACATGTCACTTTGAGTGATGTGACATGATATGTTGTCACTTTAATAAAGTGACTTGATGTGATAGGTAAAAGTAAAAAGTATTGATTGATTGTTGCTTTTGACTTTTTGGAATAAGGAAATGTTTAATATATATGTTTATTTATTTTTTGGAAAATAAATAATAGATATATGTAACTTTTTCTCTCTCTCTCTCTCTTATAAAATATTCGGTCCTCTCTCCTTGGACAATGGCTTCACGCCATTTTCATTTTCTTCCTCTCCTCTATCGGCTTTGAGCCAATTTCTTCAATCTTCTTCTCCAATTTTGGTTGGGCGTGAGAAGCATGAAAGAAACCTAGTGCTAGCACACACACATGGGTTATATTATGGTGATAGGGAAACGAATTTGTGAGCATGGAAAAGCTTGAAGCTTGGAGCTTCAATGGTGATGACCATGGCCGAATCTTGGAGGTGCTTCAACCATCAAAACCGCACAGCTCACTGCACTTGGAAGCCATTGCCGAGCCTAGGAGAAATGGAAAAAGACTTGTGTTCTTTGCATCTCAAACCAATCATTGTGAGTATTTGTTTCCGCCATTATTCCTTGATGTGTTCATGCGATTTTATGCTTGTTTTGGATGATTCTTGGGACCTAATTAGGAACTCAACATATACTTGATTGAAATATTGATTTGTTTAATTTGGTGTAATTTGATCATATTGATGTTTTTGTAAAATTAGGATTTATACCCTTTCCAAATTTGGTGATTTTCATATATGTGTTGTGTAATGATGTATATATGATGTATAATAAGTTTTGTGATAATTGGATTTCTTCTTGACTTGTTTTGAACAAGATTGGACTCAAACGACAAGTTGGAAACTTGGAGGGCCTCACGGCAATTTCTAAGAAATTGTGGGTTTGAGTTGCAATTTATAATTGATGTTATGACATGTGTTAAAATCACTTTGGTACTGATTTGGAATCATTCAAAATTATATTGATAATTGTAGGAGCGAAACAGAGTTTACTGCTATGCCTATGATGCTCGGCGACCACGACACTGTTGGGCTCGTAGCCCGTAGAGAGTACAGATTAGCCCCCTGGGGACTAAACCGGAGAATAAAGAAGTCGCCACCCAATGTGAACTAGGAAAGATTTAAGGCCGCACTCACCCCTCGCAAGGGAAGACCACAAACCGTTGTGTTCGGAATGGTCCCTTACTTATGCTAGTATAATGGACGAGTTCACACAATGGTATAGCCAAGTCTTAATACAATTCATGCATAAAAGCGAATAAAAATGTAATAACATACCCAACCAAAATAATAATCACAATAACGTAGTTCCAAAAGCACATTAAATTAAGAAATACGAGATGCGATAACGAAAATTATAATAAACAATTAAAAGTAGGAAAAACGTCAATAAATGAATAGAAAATAAAAAGGAGGGGTTAATCACGCATATATGAGTATTTACCGAGTGACACATGGAGTTGTATCCCAAGTACAAATCGCACTACCGTCCATTCGCATTCGGCTACAGAATTTATGTCTGGGTTTCCATCCGATATACCTCAATGGATAATAACACACATAATCATCAATGCAATGTAAGTGGACATAAAAATATAACCATGCATAGACGGATAATCATCAACATGAAAAAACATAAATAAAATAAAGATGAAATAATAAAATAACGATAAATAGACAAAAAGACAAATAACAAAATAAAGATGAAATAATAAAATAACGATAAATAGATAAAAAGATAAATAAAAAAATAAAGGCGAGATAATAAAATAATGATAAATAGACAAAAAGATAAATATAAAAAATAAGGGCGAGATAATAAAATAACAATAAATAGGCAAAAAGATAAATAACAAAATGCCAAAGAGAAAAATATGACCAGAAATTTGGCCGTCTTTGATGTAGGACTTCGCATACCCGGCTGAACGTATTTCGCGTCCAGCTAGACATGCAACGTCTGGAACTATAAAAATAAATGTGTTAAGGGTGCCCACAGGTCTTACCTTTTAAGTTGCTTTCTCGGAAGTGCGTTAGGCCGTCGCCGGAAGGATCGCTGGTTCGTTTTTTCTGGTTGCTGGTTCGCTGTTTCTGCTTGTTATTTTGCTATTTTTTGGTTGCTGTTTTGCTATTTTTGGTTGCTGTTTTGTTGTTTTCCTGGTTGCTGTTTGCTGTTTTGGTGGCTGTTTCGGTGGTTAGTTGTCTTGCTATTTATGTGGCTTGCTGTTGTTTTTTTGGTTGTTTCTGGTTATTTTTTTGGTTGTTTCTCGGTTGTTTTTGGTTGTTTCTCGGTTGCTGGCTATTTTTCTGGTTGTTTTTTTGGTTGTTTCTGGTTGGTTGTTTCGGTGGTTCCCCTTTGTTGTTTTTTGGTGTTTCTGGTTTTTCTTATGGTTTCAGTTTTCTATTTTTTTTATTGTTTCGATGAAGCCTAGGGTTTTGTTTTTTGTTGGTTCCCGTCCAAGAGCCTCATTTTGTGTCAAGATTTGGTCTATTTTTTATAATGGTTTGAAGGGATCTCCAATTAGAGAAAGAAATCATGGAAATTTGGGAGATATATTATCAATTTATTTTAGGAATAAAATCTCATAAATTTGGTGATAAAGAGATCTCAAATCTTGTTAATTTGGTAAGGATGGGATTTCAAATCTTTGTTAAGTTTGGCAAGAAGGGGATTTCAAATCTTGTTAAATTGGAAAGTGTTGATGAGGGGATTTGAGTGTGTGGGCCGATTGTATGGTGGATGGCGTGGACTGCATGGGCCGATTGGGGCTGAGGATAATTGACTGAGTGAATCCGAGGCTGGCTAGTGAGTACGAATCAGATGAGGGCTAATTTTGGAGGTTTTCTTTCCTTCCAGCATTCGTTTTTCGTAACTTCTGTAACTTTTCAGGTAGTGCCTCCATACGAGAATCATCATCAGGCTCATGCAAAAATTCAATGTCTACAGTCCCCCCCACTTTGATGGGGCTTGTGCCGTGTGTGACTGTGATAACCCTATTAAAGTCATGTATGTATTTGTACTTACCTGGTTCGTCGGTCATTGCCAGACTTACCTGTTGTTCTGCTACTTTTACGAGGTGCTTCAACCTCTGGGATTCATTCCCGAACGGAGTTGAGTTGATGGCGAGGTGCTTCGACCCTTGGCATTCATTCCCGAACCATGCTGGGTGTGAGATACTTCGATCTCTGAGGCACTTCGACCTCTGGGATTCATTCCAAAACTGAGTTGAGTTGATGGCGAGGTACTTCGACCCTTGGGATTCATTCTCGAACCATGTTGGGTGTGAAATGCTTCGATCTCTGAGGCACTTTAACCTCTAGGATTCATTCTCGAACTGAAGTAAGTTGATGGTGAGGTGCTTTGACCCCTGAGATTCATTCCCGAACCATACTGGGTGGGAAATGCTTCGATCTCTGAGGCGTTTTGACCTCTGGGATTCATTCCCGAACTGAGTTAAGTTGATGGGGAGGTGCTTCGACCCCTGGGATTCATTCTTGAACCATGATGGGTGTGAAATGTTTTGATCTCTGAGGTGCTTTAACCTCTGGGACTTATTCCCGAACTGAATTAAGTTGATGGTGAGGTGCTTCGACCCTTGGGATTCATTCCCGAACTATGCTGGGTGTGAGATGCTTCGATCTCTGAAGCGCTTCGACCTCTGGGATTCATTACCGAACTGAGTTGAGTTGATGGCGAGGTGTTTCGACCCTTGGGATTCAATCCTGAACCATGCTGGGTGTGAGATACTTCAATCTCTGAGGCGCTTCGACCTCTAGGATTCATTCCCAAACCATGCTGGGTGTGAGATGTTTCAATCTTCGAGGCGCTTTGACCTCTGGGATTCATTCCCGAACTGAGTTTAGTTGATGGCGAGGTGCTTCGACCCTTGGGATTCATTCCCAAACCATGCTGGGTGTGAGAAGCTTCGATCTCTGAGGCGCTTCGACCTCTGGGATTCATTCCCGAACTGAGTTGAGTTGATGGCGAGGTGCTTCGACTCATGGGATTCATTCCCGAACCATGCTAGGTATGAGATGCTTCGATCTTTGAGGCGCTTCGACCTTCGGGATTCATTCCCAAACTGAGTTGAGTTGATGGCGAGGTGCTTCGACCCCTAGGATTCATTACCGAACCATGCTGGGTGTGAGATGCTTCGATCTCTGAGGCGCTTCGACCTCTGGGATTGATTCCCGAACTGAGTTGAGTTGATGGCGAGGTGCTTCAACCCCTGGAATTCATTCCCGAACCATGCTGGGTGTGAGATGCTTCGATCTCTGAGGCGTTTTGACCCATGGGATTCATTCCCGAACTGAGTTGAGTTGATGGCGAGGTGCTTCGACCCTTGGGATTCATTCCTGAACCATGCTGGGTGTGAGAAGCTTCGATCTCTGAGGTGCTTCGACCTCTGGGATTCATTCCTGAACTGAGTTGAGTTGATGGCGAGGTGCTTCGACTCATGGGATTCATTCCCGAACCATGCTGGGTATGAGATACTTCGATATCTGAGGCGCTTCGACCTCTGGGATTCATCCCCGAACTGAGTTGAGTTGATGGCGAGGTTCTTCAACCCCTAAGATTCATTACCGAACCATGCTGGGTGTGAGATGCTTCGATCTCTGAGGCGCTTCGACCTCTGGGATTGATTCCTGAACTGAGTTGAGTTGATGGCGAGGTGCTTCAACCCTGGAATTCATTCCCGAACTATGCTGGGTGTGAGATGCTTCGATCTCTGAGGCGTTTCGACCCCTGGGATTCATTCCCGAACTGAGTTGAGTTGATGGCGAGGTGCTTCGACCCCTAGGATTCATTCCTGAACCATGCTGGGTGTGAGATGCTTCGATCTCTGAGGCGCTTCGACCTCTAGGATTCATTCCCGAACTGAATGGGTGATGGCATTTTGGTCTATCTGCGTGACTCTTCGATCCACTGGGGAGTTGTTTTCCATGATGATGAGGTGCTTCAACCTCTGGGATTCATTCCCAAACTGTTGATAATGTGGGCCTCGACCCTAGGATTCATTCCTGAATTGTCGAACTGATGGTGGTGAGGCACTTCGACCCCTGATCCATCTTCATTCTCGAGGCTCTTCCCTCATCCTCATTCCCGAGGTTGTTCTCCATTCCGGAGTTCTCCATCCTCATTCCTGAGGTTGTTCTCCATTCTTGGAGTTACTCATCCTCGCCGCTTTTTCTTAAAAGCCTGCGAACACAAAACAAAAATTGTGTGTATGCGATGTGTATGCATGTATGCATGGATGCATCCCTAATATGATGGGGTTTGTTTGTCCTATTGGCTTGATGTCATCCTTGATTAGGCATTCCTTGCGCTAGAGGGTTTTTTTTCACCATTTTAGGAATCCTTTTTGGCTTTTGGTGCCTTTTTCCTATAAAAAGCTTTCGTCGCCCTTTGGCCTGCTTACAGTTTCCTTCTGCCAATTCTCCTCCGGTGATTGCTCAGTTCTCTTTGGTCCCATGGCTCAAGATCCTATTGTGTCCCTCATTCGCGGGGTGGTAGACTGGTCAACCCCAGACCTGGCTCAACTTTCTGCTCTCTGCTACCCGCACTGGGTCAATGTGGATTATGCCTTTTTGAAAGCGGCCTCATCCTTTTGGGATACTGAAAATCATGTCTTCTGATTCCCAGATTTCGAAATATGCCCTCTCCCAGAGGAGTTTGCTGCCATTCTCGGCTTGCATTTTTCTCTTATTACCCTTCTCGGATACTGAAAATCATGTCTTCCGGTTCCCCAAGCTTTCCTTTGTCTTCCTGAGGATGCGGAAAAGTTGATTCCTTGTGTTCGTCCATTGAGTTACAAGTCCTCTCACATGTAAAGCACCACCCTGCAAGTCGGTTTCTTGGGAGTCCCTTTGTCTTGTAGGTTCATCCTATCTTTTGCCTAAGCTGTCCTATCGGATTTTCAACTTAGCGGATTGCTCTATCATACCTGAGTTGCCTTTTCAGGTTTTCAACTTAGCGAGCTAATTTTTTTTTCCAGATCTTTCTTCGTTCTCGAGGCTCTTCGCTCGTCCTCATTCCCGAGGTTGTTCTCCATTTTTGGAGTTTCTCGTCCTCATTCCCGAGGTTCCTCTCTATTCTTGGAGTTCTTCTCCTAGATCTCCCGACCTTGGTCCAACATTTAAGAAACAAAAGACTTGATTTGTAATTACTTCACTCAAATCTTTCCCGGTTAGCTGGGATTTTATCAATCTATGAACATCTTGAACATTTGTTTCAATAAAGGCGTTTGCATTACTTCTTAGTACATATGTAGGAAATAATGAATTGCATTGCAAGGATACCTCTGTCGCTAACTGTTCCTTACAGATTTTACAATTAACAATTTTTCTTGCTCACTCATGCTTTATATTTTGCTTGGGCTGTCCTTTGCGGATTTTCAACCCATCGAGCCTTTTTTTTTTCTATTTTTATGCAAAGTATTGTTTCAGCCTATCCACGTTGATAGGCTCGGTGAACTCATTCCCTTCCAAATCTGACAGTCTCACTGCCCCATTCCCCATCACCATTTTGACTAGGTAGGGCCTTTCTCAATTGGGCATGAACTTTCCCTTTGGGTCCATTATCAGTGGCTTCGACTGCTTGAGCACTAGATCAGCTTCTCAGATCTTGGTGGGACGCACCTTCTTGTTGAACGCCCTGGCCAACCTTTTCTCGTATAGCTACATATGGTACAAGGCCTTTATCCTTTTCTCATACAGTAATGTTAGCTGTTCAAACCTTTGTGAGGCCTATTCCCGCTTAGGCAATCCTGCCTCTACTAGTACTCGCATTGACTGTATCTCTATTTCCACTGGTAACATTGCCTCCATCCCGTAAACCAAAGCATAGGGTGTGGCTCCTGTTGCTGTTCTCACCGAAGTTCTATACCCCCACAGGGCATACGACAGTTTGTCAGCCCAATGTTTATAACTTTCTGTCATCTTAGCTAGTATTTTCTTCATGGTTTTGTTGGCCGCCTCCACCTCCTCATTAGCATGTGGCCTGTAAGGTGATGATTTGTGATGCCCTATCCCGTACTTCTATAACATCGCCTTTATTTCTCCCTCAAAATGGACTCCATTGTTCGTCACCATATGATGTGGCATTCCGTATCGACATACTATATTACGGACTATGAACTTGGCCATCTGCTTCGCCGTAACATTATGGAATGACTCGGCTTCCACCCATTTCGAAAAATAGTCTACCGCCACTACTATGAAGTGGTGTCCATTTGATGCAAGTGGCCTGATTTCTCCAATCATGTCAATACCCCACGCTGAGAAAGGCCATGATTCTGACAGTCTGTGCAATTTCGTAGGTGGTCGATGGTTCAAGTTACCGTGTGCCTGGAAATCGTGACAGTGCTTCACCAGCTTTGCGCAGTCAGCTTCCATGTTCGACCAGTAAAATCCCTATCTCACTATCTTGCGAGATAAATTCAATCCATTCATGTACGGTCCACATACTCCAGCGTGCACCTCTTCCATCTCTTTCTAAGCCTATTCTTTTCTTAAATATTTCAGCTAGACGTGTTGGCTTGTCTCTTGTACAACTCTCCCCTCAAACTCACATACTGGGAAGCCAATTTCTGAATGGATATTCTGTCTTTCTTACCAGCTCCTTTTGGGAATTCTCCATGTTCTAGATACTGCAGAATATCGTAGTACCACAGATTCCCATTATCAACTTTTATTTCCAAGGTTCTCTCTATCTCATAACTGGGTCTACTAGCTGTTGTCAGCAGAAGGGGTCTCATTACCAGTTTTTCTAGATTTTCCCAAGCTGCAGCTAGAGTGGCTAGTGCGTCTGCCATTTGGTTCTTTTCTCATGGAAAGTGTTGGAATTTACAATCGGGGATAGCCTGTGCCAACTTCCTGAGATGGAGTGGGTAGGGTTTCAAACGGTATTCCTTCAATTCTCATTCCCCTCGCATCTGTCGAACTACCAACATCGAGTCTCCATAAACTTATGCGTCCCTAGCTCCTAGGGCTATTAGTGCTTTTAGTCCAAAGACACATGCTTCATATTCGGCCATGTTGTTAGTTACTCTGAACGTCAACCTTTTGGCCATAGGTAGGGTTTCTCATTCGGAGGTTACTATCACAATTCCTATTCCCGCTCCTTTGTAATTCACCGCCCCTTCGAAATATAATTTTCCACCCCTGGACCGCTATGGCTTGAACCTCCTCATTTGGGAATTCGAACTTATATTGATCTCCTTCTATGGGTTGTAATGCCAAGAATTCCGCTACGGCTCGCTCTTTTTTTTTACCTTAGAGGTGAGGTATTCGATATCAAACTCCGTCAGCAACACCAACCATCTGCCCAACTTCCCTACCAGTGAGGGTACTGACTGTAAATACTTTAAGGGATTCTCTTTGCTACCACTTGTATCTTATAGGATTGGAAGTAATGATGCAACTTTCGGGAAGCCCATATCACCGCCAAACAGATCTTTTCCAACTTTTGATAGCGGGCTTCATACGAAAGCATCTTCTTACTGAGATAGTAGACCAGATGTTCCACCCATGTCTCATCTGTCTGTACCATCATCGCCCCCAGCGCTTCAGGTTCTATGGATAAATACAACACCAAGGGTTTGCCCGGCCTTGGCGGTTTCAGGATAAGCGATTTAACCAAGTATTCTTTGATTTTGTCAAAAGCTTCTTGACATTAGCTATTCCACTCCACAGGCTGGTCTTTCCTCAATAGCTTGAAAATGGGCTCACATACTAACGTTAGCTTGGCAATGAATCGACTGATATACTGGATTTTCCCGATGAAAGCTCTAACATCCTTTTCTGTCTTCGGTGCAGGCATCTCGGTAATTGTCTTGATCTTTTCAGGGTCCACTTCTATCCCTCCCATTCCTACCGTATTCCCTAACAACTTTATGGATGTTACCCCAAACACACACTTCTTGGGGTTGAGTCTGAGGTTGTACTTATCGTCTCTGATTTAACCATCATGTCATCCACGTATACTGAATCTCCTTATGCATCAAGTCATGGAAAAATGTAGTGGCCATTCGCTGATAAGTGGCTCCCGCATTTTTAAGTCCAAACGACATCACCTTGTAACAATATGTACCACACTCAGTGACGAAGGTAGTCTTATACTTGACTTCTTTGGCTATGAAGATTTGGTTATATCCTGAGAATCCATCCGCGAATGAGTATAAGGCAGATAAAGTCGCGCTATCAACCAACACGTCTATATGGGGCATGGGAAAATCATCATTTGGGCAAGCTTTGCTGAGTTCCGTATAATCCACACACATTCTGACCTTTCCATCATTCTTCGGTACCGACACAATATTGTCTAACCACTCGGGGTACTTCACCACCTCTAAGAACCCCACATCTATCTGCTTTTTAACTTCTTCCCTAACCTTTTGGGCCCATTCTGGCCTAATTCTTCGAAGCTTCTGTTTTACTGGTATTGTGTTCGGATAAGTTGGTATCATGTGCTGGGCAATACCCCTGTCCACTCCTGGAATATCTTCATAAGGCCAGACGAATACTTTTTCATATTTTATTAATATTCTCTCTAATTCTTTCCGCTCATCAGAGGTAACCTCACTTGCAATTGAAATTTCCTTGGGTTTTTCACATGTACCAAGATTAAATGCATTTGTCTTTGTTTAGTCAATGTCAAATATGCTCATGTCATGCATGTTATGATGCGGACTAACAGGAAAAGACTCGAACAAGTAAGCAAAATAAATGTCTTTATTATTAATAAATGCAGGATTACAATCAAATAAGTCAGGAAAATAAACATCTTCGTAATTTGCAGTCTTGTCTTCTTCCGTCTTTTTACCTTCTTCGAGCGTCAGATTCTCCAACTGTAGTAGTTCTTCTTCCCATTTAGCTTCCTCTTCCTCTGCCTGTGGTTCTTTGCCCATCACATCCTTGAAGATTTCAAATCTCGGTATTATGATCCCATTGACTTCTACGGGTTCAGGCTTTCCTTGATATCTTATGGCTTTCACAAAGTATTCCATCAGTTTCATCATTTTTTCTTGGTCTTCGGCTCATTCCCATCGGATTCATACCCCAATCATCTCTGACTGATTGTCCCTTGAAGTCTGACAGTGCTCTTATTCCATGGCCTCTAGCACTCAAACCTGTTCCCGGCTCATATTTCATTCTTTCGATGATTCTAGCCACTTTAGGGTCCACTCATTCTTCAAAATTTGCTGCCACTTGGAACCTTGTGAAAAGCTGTATGTCTAAAGCAGCCACAATATTGTCTACTTCAGCCCTGATGGTGACGATCCATACAAGCACTTCATAATCTGGTGCAAAGTGGATGGCACGCCCCCGAGTCTATGAAACCATGGCCTCCCCAATAACAGAGCAAATGTAGTTGGGATATCAAGCACTATGAACTCCACCTTGTCTTCTACCAGGCCCACTTTGACTATTGTGATGAAAATACCTTCGACTCCTCGTTTGCTATCATCGTATGCTTTAATAGTCATGCTGGAGGGGCTTAAATCTGTTTTCCGCATACCTAACCTTGACAGAATCTTCAAAGGGCACACATTGATAGGTGAGCCATTATCCACCATCACACAAGATATCTTCTTGCCTCTTACTTCTTCTTTTATGAATAACGGCTTGTTGTGATTCATCCCCTCCATTGGGATCTCTTCGTCAGAGATTGTTATTATCGGCCTACCCCCTTTCTGTACCGACCCTACGAATATTGTCGGGTTTGCATCTTCGGGTACCATTATCTTTCTTAGAGCTTCTACCATGGCACGCATGTGCTCTCGAGAGGCGCATAATAACTCCCATATCCTCACCTATGCTCGTGTCTTCTTCAATTGACACAACACAATATCCCCCTCAGTGTTATCCATATTCTCCACCACCTCTCGACCTTCTGTTAGCACTTCTTTGCCTTTCCCCGTTACATCACTGTAAAAATATCCACTGCGAGTCATCCCCTTCACCTTCTCTTCGTCACTGCTCGATAAATTTTCCCAAAAACCTCTCCCATGCTCTGTTTCATCTTCACTGCTGTTATCCCATATCCCCATGCATGAAGCTTAGTGGTTGAGAGTTTGGTTGACAAAGCTTTCGGGAAGGTCGGAATTGATCATGTAGGTGTGTGGTGGAACATAGTGATAGTTGGGTAGAGGGTTTCTGTGTGTGTAGGGTTGTTCTTTTTACGGGTCGGATATCTTATGGGTGTCAATGAGGTTTTGGACCTCATGCATAAGGCTGGTGTAATTGTCAGTTTCTTGGCAATTTTGCTGATGGAAGTGACAGTATAGGTTTAGGTCGAGGTGGTGTGACAGAGAGTTTGGAAGTGGTTTAGGTTCTAAGGGTTTTAGGAGTCCTTGCCTCTTCAGCTTTTCAAACACCTTTGACAAAGGTTTACCAAAATTGGAGAATTGCCTGTTTCTGATGGCGGCGACCTCAGAATGAGTGGGCTTGGTCTCTGAAGGTCCCCCAATGGTCTTTCTATTATGGCCGTAAAACTTTATGTTCTCAGCTTCCTCTTCCTCGATATCCATGATAGTTTCTCTTAACTGTTGAAAGTCGCTAATCATGGAGGTCACCTTCTCAACTTGTTATAAATGGAGGGCTTGGTGCCCTTAATGATCATCTTAATCTGGTCCTTCTCCGAGGGCCGTGTCTGCATCTTCAAGAGCTGGCTTCTCTAACGATCCACATAATCTTTGAAGGTCTCTTCTAGCTTCTGTTTGGTGTTTTCTAGGTCACGAAGTGACAAGTCTGTCTCCATATCCATGACATAATGGTTCAGAAAGGCCTCCGCTAATGCTTTCCAGTCATCCTTGACCTTTCTCTCCAGGCCATGATACCATACTACGGGTGCCCATTCCAGTGACATCCCAAACATCTTCTGCACCTGGCGCTTCGACAAACCCTGAACTCATCATTGAAACATATTGTCGGAGATGGACTCTAGGATCTCCGTTTTGGTTAAACTTGGCCATGTCAGGCATCTTAACCTGGGGAGGTAGTTGTTCTTCGAAAGTCATCGCATCATAGTCTAGTAGATCCTCATATTTTCCCTTCATCTTGGGGGTAACTAATTCTACTTGTTCTCTGAGTTTCTGTAACTCTACTTGAGGCCCAACTATCCTTCCCATGGCATACTAAGCCATGTTATCATCAAGAACATAGATTTCTTCGCTCACCCTATTCGGGGGCTCCTTACGCCTTTCATCCTCATTTTTTTCTGTTCGCTTTGTACGGAGTGTCGTCAGACTGCAACAACCTTGGTCAAGGCTTGTAGTTGCTCGGTAACTTTGGTGACGTTGGTCTCCAATTGATCCATGCAGGAACCTTCACTGCATGACGCATTCATACTTGCTAACTTCTTATTGACAAGTATTCCTTTCTCTCTAACCCAATAGATATCTATGATGGCTGTTAAGACAAAGGGTTAGCATGATGCGTGTATGTATGAGATGCATGTGGTTATCAAAACAGCATATACCCTTCCGACCTTATTCCTCCCGCACACGTGGTAAGTTTATTTATGCCATAGGTATGGCTCATTTTATGCACCAATGTGAAAGTGTTCTTAGAACATGCCAAGATCATCTAAGAGTGATTCGTATGTGAATTATAAAGTTAGTTGCGGAATTAACTTACATTAATTGGATGAGTTTCAAAACTTTTTCCATGTATTTGATGAAGCTCCAAGCTTTCTTAAGTGTTTCCAGCATTTGGGTGAGTTTCAATATCACATTGATTCACTCATTTATGTGCCAGCAAGAAAAAAATTTTGAAAGAAAATTTTCCCTTCCAATGGAAGCCATATTCGGCCCAAGAGAGAAGAAATTGGAGAGATGAATAGTAAGTCATATTCCAAAGTTGAATTGCTTTAATTTATATTAGGTTGGTGTGTAGGATTTGGTTTGTGTGTTTTAAAAGCAATCCAAGCCTTTCATACAACCAATTACCAAATTCCATCAATAGTAAAACATTTGATGTAAGTTGGTGGGCCCCACTTAAATTCCAAATTTAAGTCGGACAATCCAACACGCAACTTCGCTCGGGCCCGGGTTCGTTTAATTTTGAATTAAACGAAATGTCGTTGCGACTTAATTAAATCCAATTTAATTAAATAATAATGCCTCGTAATATTATTACGTAAGTCACTTACGAATTAATTCCAAATTAATTCATTCGCTAGAATTAAAGTCCAATTTAATTACGCATTGAAATTAAATTTCAATTAATATATCTAATATATTATTTTAGCCCAATTAAATAAATTAAATAGTAAAATCTAATTTCACTATTAAATTTAGTTTACAGATTAATTCCAAATTAATCGCGTTCTCTCTTCTCGACAAATTTAATCCCAGAAAAAATTCTCGACACAATTAATCCCAGATTAATTCTTTCTCTTAATAATTAATTCCCAGATTAATTACTACCGTGATTAATCCCAGATTAATTTTCTGTTCGAGTCAAATCTCAATGGTGAATCTTCGGGAAACGACCCAAGAGATCCTTGGATATGTTGGTAGTAAATACGGTAATCAGACTATCCGAATACGTGCGTACCTGGTACCATGTTCTTACCAATTTACAAGATATGGTTGGCTTCTAGTAAAGCACCGTGCCTACCCAATTCTCTAGAAATATTCTTTAAAGGAATATGTAATCTTTGTCAGGCGTAGTATACATAGTATTGCGTATTACGATCCAATATCAGATATCACATGCTAGGCCTAGGGCTGGAATTGTGTCTGCCCCGTACGAAGTATATATCGGATCTCTGGTAACTAGTCTCTATAATCGGATAATCATAACCTAGTCATATTATCCCGATGACTGCAATACTTAAGAGTACTAGTTCCATATCCTACATGATCATCATCTCCATATGACTGAAGTGATACTTCCATCTTGACATCACACCCAATACACTACGATTCTCAGTATACCCAGAAGAGGCGTACACAGAACCTGTTAAAGCCCCGGATGACCAAAACCAAAGTATACTGATTGTCGCAAGTATTAGCAATGCAAGTCTCAGGTTAAGACCAAATACACCTACCCTGATTCGGATTCCCATAGACACATAGCCATACTACCAATGTGATTCTGAGGGGTCTATCTAGAGTGAAGCTGTTTCCGTACCATCGGTAAACAGAACCTCTTATTACACTTGCATGAGTATCCAATACCCAAATATATGAGAACTATGTCGTTACGCTTCCATAACACGCACAAGTGTAATACTAGCCTATTCCGTATTATCGATGTCTAGTCTTGATAATACTACGACTAGGGATATTTAATGATTAAACCTTACGTGGATTAATATTGTCTCATATCTTATTAATCTGGTACTAATCATATGGACTTTTATCATTTATATATCCCGGTAATCCAATTACAAATGATAAAAGAGCAATTTCCTTTGCCACTGTTGTGATATTTTATATCGTACCGCAAGTGTACGGTGTCAAGTTTTAGTAAAAATCAGTGAAAGAGTGTCGAACCCACATGGATTAAAATCTAAATTTCACTAAGTACTATAATTATTAACCTTAACCTTAACCTTATCTAGACACAAGTTTTTGATTTGATTTAATTAAAGAAATAAACACAATGATAATTAAGAAATAAACAACTGAATAGCTACGATAATATTATGAGAGAATGAATCCTAGAGCCTGATTTCACCTAGCCTTCCACTATGTAATTACGAACTCAATTAACTCATGTCAATATCTAAGGTTATAAGCCAAAAATCATAAATTTCTCCACTCTCTCTCTCGAGCAATAATGGAGGTGTTTCCAATTATCAAAAATCGATATCTCTATAAAAATCCAACAATTAACAATTGATTAAGTCCAGTGATTCTTATTAACCGCTTTCAAGGAGTTATAAATTCTCTCGAACCCTATAAACTTCCTTGATTATATTTCCCAATTCCTACTCAAAATATCCTCTCTCGAGTGATAGATTTCAAATATAGTATCATCATTGTAGGCATTGCATTTTCGCATGTGAAACCCGATGATGAGTCTCAGTTGGAGGCACTACCTTTTTAGCTAAGGATATTGCGGGAAACGGAGGTCGGAAGGGGAAATTCAGAATAAGTACGTCATCTAGTTCATTTCACAAGTTCACTGTCTTCGTTGGTGCTGCGTTCGTTACTTCGTTCGAACGTCAGGCAGATTGCGGACGTTCGTGCCGCGTCCGAATGGGCGTTCGAACGGAGTCGGTATTTCTGGTTTTGCTGCTAGCCTCGCACCCCAGCCCAATTAGCCCCCCAAAGCCCATAAAACACATCCCAATTTAATTAAATTAAACATTAAATATTAAATAAAATATTTAAACCATTTACCAATTAAATAAAACATAAAATATAATCATACCTAATAAAGATAAATCAAATATATTAACTTCCTAACTAAACAAATCACATACTAAATTAAAAAGATGTCATGCCTAATTAAAATCAATCATAACAAATTAAATATTTTGCATTCCTAATCTAGCCAAGATTTGTCCCCCCTCAATCTTTGACTTTCCTTGCTCAATACCAAATCAAATCCTTGCTCTTAATGCCAAATCCCTTCCTTGTGAGACAAGGTGAAGCCCTATCCCTTCTCTATATAAACAACCCCTCACCAAGACATGCACTCCTCTAGCTCATACACTACTCACACGCAAGTCACAGCAAGAAACCTTAAGACATCACACGCCAATCACAAGAAAGATAGCAAATCATTCCCTTCATCCTTACCCTCACATCATCGAAAATACAGTAGCCATTCACATCCCCTACAACCACCAAAACAACCCCTAATCACCACCGAAAATCAGCCCCATAGACCTCCACACATCACCGAAAATCACATCAAACACAACATCCCAAAATCACCTTAAAATAGCGGTAAACTACGTCAAAAACAGTAGCCTAAAACACCAAAAACAAGACCTGAAATAGTAAGCAGAAAATACAGAGGAAACGGTAGCAAAACCACAAGGAAACAGCAGCAAAACGGAGTCGAAACAGTAGCTTGAGTGGCCGTACAGCGAAGGAAAAGGCAAACCAGTGAACCAGAAAAGTTGCGGAGCTTTACCCCTTCCGATCTGCGTGAAACGCCAGTCCGAGAGACGGCTTAAAAGGTTAGACCTGAGGGTACTTCCCACACTCATCTTCATTTGATTCTTGTTATTTATTTTGACTGTATTTTACTTCTTTGTTGAATATTGTTTGTGTATGATGTGTGTTGTGGGTATTGGATGAATGGAAGAGTGTCGTCTCTTGTGGTATATAGGATGGAAACCCAGACGTAAATTCCGTAGCCGAATCCGAATGGACGGTAGTGCGGTCTGTACTTGGGATACAACTCCACGTACCACTTGAGTAAACGGCACCTTCTTTTGTTTCATGTTGGATTGATTTATCTATTTTTTTCGTTACTTGAATTCTGCATGTTGCTTATTTATGTATGATACAATCGAGTGCATGGGCTTAGTAAGTGCGATGAAAGGTCCCCTAATTGGAGGGGTTAAAATCCTTTACCACGATGTTTTTCCGCGTCGGTTGATGTGTGTTCGGTTGAATGCAAGATACGTTCAATCGGGCATACTAGTTTGATATTATTGCTTTCAATTTTATGTATGCATGATTCAATCGAGCGCATGGGCTTAGTAAGTGGAATGAAAGATCCCCTACGGGGAGGGGTTAAAGCCCTCTACCATGATGCTTTGCCGCACCGATTGATGTGTGTCCGGTTGAATGCAAGATACATTTAATCGGACATGCTGAGCTTGACATTGTTGTCTTTATTCTTTGTGTTACATGCATCAGGTCTGGCTCCGTTCGAACGCGTTCTCGAACGCTACACGAACGCGAACCTTCTGTTTACCGTTCGAACGCGTTTTCAAACGCTACGCGAACGCACACGCACTTCCTTAGTCTCACCATGCATCAGGTCTAGTTCCGTTCGAACGCGTTCTCAAACGCTACACGAACGCGAACCTTCTGTTTACTGGTCGCACGCGTTCTCGAACGCTACGTGAACGCACACGCACTTTCTTAGTCTTATCATGCATCTGGTCTGGTTCCGTTCGAACGCGTTATCAAACGCCATACGAACGCGAACCTTCTGTTTACCGTTCGAACGCGAACACACTGAACTGAGACATATTCATCACATGCCATGTATAATTGTTTCTTAGGTGATTTTTCTATGAAATCCCATATAGTCATTCTTATCTTTGTGCACATCATAATGAAAGCATGTTTATTCCATTGGTTGCATCATTTACCTTAGTCTTGGTCTAACTTATTACAATTCATATATCTATGTCATGATAGCATTTGAGTATTATTTCTTGTGGTATATCGGATGGAAACCCAGACATAAATTCCGTAGCCGATTCCGAATGGACGGTAGTGCGGTCTGTACTTGGGACACAATTCCACGTACCACTTGGAAAAATGCTCACATGTGTGCTTGTGTGGTTAATATGTGTGCTTGTGTTTTCGTGAATCTAATATGCCGATGAAGTTGTATGTTCGTTGCTACTTTGATGTATTTTCTAGCATGCAATCTTAGATGTGAAATATATGTAAATTTATGTGTAAGTTTTATTTTGTACATGTGAATTTAGAAGCACGAAACTCTTGGAAATAAGTGTTACTTAAGCTTGATTAAATTATTACGTAAATCCTTTCATTACAAGTGACATAAGTAAGGGACCATTCTGAACCCAATGGTTTGAGGTATTCCCTTGCGAGGGGTGAGTGCGGCCTTAAATCTCATTTTCCCGGTTCACACCGGGTGGCGACTCCATTATTCTCCGATTTAGTCCCCCGTGGCTACTCCGTACTCCCGACTAGGCCGTGAGCCTAGAACATCATGCGTCGCCCAGGTTCTGTTGTCTACAATCATATTTTTGGCCAGCAAATACAAAGCATTAAACATAGAGATAATATAAATAAACATGAAGAAAAAAAAATGAGAGCCAACTAATAGTTAATACATAGTTTCAGGCATTCGGCTACCTCAAACTCTAGAATAAAAGAATTAGTTCATGGCTAATTCGAAACACAACAACAACCTTGACAAACACATAAAGATAAATAAAGAGGATTTATGAAGAAAATAAAAGA